>CAWUFQ010000656.1:110000-182500 GCA_963921405.1 Cepaea hortensis
ACTGAAATTTGCCTGCCATCTGCTCAAAAATAACGTTCTTTGATAAAGTACATTATCTTGGAATCCTTGAAATTGCCGTTTTATGTAGTCTATGTTGGTATATTGCAACATACCCTTGTGAGACCTGGATACTTCCTAAACAATATATACAACGCATAAATGCAAACGACATGCTACTGAATGAATGAATGAATGAATGAATGAATGCTGATATAAGGCCTTTTATGTATACTCTTCCATAAACCTTCACTTTTAAATGTCTATTCATTATTTCGGAGATTTTCCCTCCGTTTCTAGAAAGCAAAGCTAGCTTTGAGCTGTGACCGGTCTAATGCCGTAAAATTGCGTCATTACATTGTATGCGCTCAGCAGCTTGGTAACGTTTTACTTTTTATATCTTGTCCATCCTTGTATACATGTTTTACACCTTTGTTGTGGAATTAAAGATATATTTTGGTGCTGCCGAGGCGTTTGGTTATATTTTCCATCTTGTAGGTTTGCTGCTTCTCGACTCTTGACACGAACGGATCAGTCAGCTCGATTAGTACTAACTGCTGAGTCGACAGAGAGCACACCATTGCCAGCGAACGAGATAAGGGTCTTTATAAGCTGGTACGCTTCTGGTCTTAATAGAGGGTGCGTTAATGCCCGCTTGTATTTATTCGTAGAGAGTGCGTGACTGCTCACAAGGTCGACAGGGTCATACGCACTCTGCGTCTGACTGAAGGCTGGGTCGTCCCTGATATCATTAATTTCAATTACTTATGTGATTTCTGTCTGTTGAGCCAAGCTCTGTAAACTTTATCTTGAATGTTGGACTTTATGTTTAAATACCGCAACTCTCCGATGTTCCCCTCTTAGTATTACACATGATTATGTGAAACTGTCATTCTTTACTTCAGAGCAACTTACACTATGCACAAGTAGAACGCAAAGCTTGATACTCAACACAGACTTTTGTCTTTTTTTTTCTCACGATGCATTGTCTAATCACGAAATACACTTCGTATATACTTTCCCAACGCTACGAAGTAACAAAACTACTTAACAACCACAACTCATAACAATATGTTCGTAGCGGCACAATTTGTGGCCGTGCTACTGCAACAAAGAACCACGTCCAGACTTGACCATGGCTCTCGTCCAACTGACTGCCTCGAGGAGACGATGTCCCCTCACTTACAATTTTCCTTACCTGCAAGGCGTGCATCTACGAGTAAAATCCACGCTGATTTACGTGAAGCCCTGCATTCTCTCGGTTCACTACTCCAAGACCTAATATAGGCTCATGGCAACCATAAAGTCTGGTCGCAGCTGAAACTTCATAATTTCCGCTGGGTATGTGCCACTTCCCTACAGTTCTACTGTCAGCTTTCAGTCGTCAGCACCTTCGAGGATAGATGCCAGGCTTGTAGGGTCAGTCAACTCGCTATTCAGCTTTTGTCCAGCTTTTATGAAGCTGTGATTTTTCTTTTATCTTTTTCTGTCATTGTCCAGGTTTGGCATTGGTAGCATAGAGTTGGTTGGAAGAGTGTGCTTTCTTAGTAGTTATTGAAACATGTTTGTTCTTTAGTATTGGTGTCATTTGTCCAATAAGCTGGTTTGCCTTATTGCACCTATTTTCGATCTCGTCTTCTGATCTGCCATTTGATGATATACTTCCTAGGTGCTTAAAACTCTTTACATGTTTCAAGGGATGTTCTTTTAGGTGAATTGCTGTTGTCTGTTCTTCTTTAGTTATAGTCATTACCTCTTTTTTGCTTGTGCTAATTTTCATCTTATGCTCCCTACAAATTTCGTTTAGACTATTCATGTGGTCTTGTAATTCAGCTTCTGATGTTGCTATTAGTGTTTGGTCGTCCGCAAACAGGAGTTCTCTAATGGTTAGTTTTGCAGATGGTTCTTCTTCTGTGTTCTCGTCATGCAGTATTTTTGCTGTCTCTGTTTGGATGGTTTCTTTACATATGTTGTCTACATATCTTATAAACAAGAGAGGGGACAGGACACAATCTTGTCGTACTCCGGATCTTATGGTTAAGGGTTCTGAGTGTCCTCCAGTTGCTCTCACTATGCATTCACTGTTGTTGTATAAAGCTTCTACATAGGTTTGTCAGATATGTATTCACTCCATATTGTTTCAGGATTTCCCACAGCTTGTTTCTATCTACTCTATCGAATGCCTTTTCTTGGTCAACAAAGGCTAGGTAGAGTGTTTCATTGAATGTGATTGATTTTACTATAAGTTGTCTAAGAGCAAAAATGGCATCTGTGCATCTTTTGTTTTTCCTAAATCCAAAGTGTGTTTCACTAAGCTGGGGTTCTAAAGTAGTTCGTAATCTTTTTTCAAGAATTTTGCAAAATATTTTCCCAGTATGACTCAACAGTGAAGTGCCTCTGTTTTGTGTGCACTCTCTTTTGCTGCATTTGTTTTTTCCAAATTGGGATAATTATGGCCTTTCCCCAGTCTCGTGGTGTCTGTTGTTCTACCCAAATATGATTGAATAGTCTATGTCGCCAAAGTGTTCCTACTTCTCTTGCTTTTTTAATTAGTTCATTTGGTATTTCATCCTGTCCCGGTG
Organism: Cepaea hortensis; assembly: GCA_963921405.1. Classification (NCBI taxonomy): domain Eukaryota; kingdom Metazoa; phylum Mollusca; class Gastropoda; order Stylommatophora; family Helicidae; genus Cepaea; species Cepaea hortensis. The sequence continues at coordinate 112,580 of CAWUFQ010000656.1, forward strand.
ATTTGTTCAATGGGGCTAATCTGATGGCTTCTATAATTTCTTCTTTTAGCATGTCTGGTTCTAGTTCTTCGTTGACATCTGTGTAGGTCTCTTGAATTCCTGTGACATCTGATGGGATGTTGAGAAGTTGTTCGAAATACTGCTTCCATCTTATTAGGATTTGTTGTTGTTCACTTATTGGTTCTCCTTTCGCTGTTAATTATTTCAATGGGGTCAAAGGGTTCTCCTCTGGTTCGCATTGCACGTATCTTTTTGTAGAAGTTTCTAATTGCCTCCTTGGTTGTTTTTAATTAGGGTTTCTCCATACTCTTGTCAGTCTTTTTGTTTTTCCCTCTTTACTATTCTTCTCACATGTCTTCTCGCTATTCTATATTCTATGTAATCACATTCCTGTTTGCTCTTCAACCACTTTTTATATTTTTCCATTTTGTCGTTAACCGCTTTCTTTACTTCTGCGTTCCACCAACTTGTTATTTTCTTTATCCGTGTCTTGCGTTTTTTCATGGTTCCACATGTTATTTTTGCAGTATTTAATATGCTTTAAGGTTTTTTAAGTTTACTGATTCGCATGGCATGTATTTTCCTGCTCTTTATTTTATTCTTCTGATGGTTCTTATTGACGCAACGACTGCTTTATGATCTGTGTTTATACTGAAATTGGGCTCTGCCCTTGCATCTAATATGTTTCTCTTTCTGTTATTTCTTGTTAATATAAAATGAACTAACTGACCCGGCCCGGCTTCGCCCAGGCCCTGGAGGGGATCTATCTATCTATCAGTCTGTCTGTCTGCTTGTTTGACTGTCTGTCTGTCTGTCTGGCTGACCCGGCCCGGCTTCACCCAGTCCCTGGTGGGGAGCATCTCATTTAATTCATATAAGTAGTCATATAAGCTCTCCCGTTTCCGACTATCTGTCTATCTGTCTGTCTGTCTGTCTGACCCGGCCCGGCTTCACCCAGTCCCTGGTGGGGAGCATCTCATTAATTCATATAGTAGTCATATAAGCTCCCGTTCCCGACTATCTGTCTGTCTGTCTGTCTGAGCCGGCCTGGCTTCACCCAGTCCCTGGTGGGGAGCATGTCATTTAATTCATATAAGTAGTCAAATAAGATCCCGTTCCCGACTATCTGTCTGTCTGTCTATCTATCTGACCTGGCGTGGTTTTGCCCAGCTCCTGGCGCACAGTAACTTAAAAGAATGTCCTTCCACACACCATCCATTATTTTCAATGAAAACTGTTTTTAATCACCGACATGACAGTTGATAACTTCTTTAAGCAGAAAAAAAATGGGTTACAATGTTATGCATTATGCATTATTTTTAAGAAAACTTTGAAAATGCCTTAAAGATTATATCATTATTTAGTATAACTCATATGCCTGAAAATAACTATAGACAAAGAGTTTAAAATAGTGCAAGTAAGTCCAACAATATGACTATAAAGTATATAGAAATGTTATTAAAAGTTATGCCCCTTGAAATAACTTTTCTAGAGTGAAGTCCCCCTGCTATATAGAAATTATATAATGAAAAATGAAAAATTAAATGTTATTAAGTAAGTAGCCAATTTTACACTAAGAAACTACTACAGTCGGTTGCACAGGAATGAAAGGAAGACGTGTAGACAATTTCATCTCAATCGGATGTACCGTTATCGAACGCATCCAATACATAGCTACATACACACCCACATACACTCTGTTTTATAGATATAGATTTGGCTTTTAGTGTCTAAATCTTTCCATTTATACCAGGTGTATAGTTGTGAATGTTTATGTTTATAGAATGTGATTGTTATATAGATGTCCTGTTGGCTGCAAAGCTCTATCAGTCAAGTTCCGTTATCATTCCTTTCATTATGCTGATCTGCAAATGCTCCCAGATGTTTTTTCTATGCCCACTCTGTTATGTCCTAATCTTGCGTTGAAGTGTCCCATAACTATGATGTTGTCCTGCTTATCTATTTTATTTAGTACGTCATGTATGTCTTCGTAGAAGTCCTCGCATTCTTGCTCATTATTGTTTGCATTACATGGTGCGTATATTTGATATTTGTATATATGTTGTAATTTTTTGTTCTTTTATTCTCACTGTTATGATTCTTTCTGATATTTATTTTATTTCTAGTATTCCCTTTGCTAGCCGTGGTTCGATGACTATTCCTACACCGTGTCTTGCCCTTTCTTGCTGTTCTACTCCAGAGAAGACAAATGTGTAACTGCGGTGGAGCTCCTTGCATCCTTTCCCCCTTGATCTGGTGTCCGCTATTCCCATCAGTCCAGACCTTCCGGTTTCAAGATGGCAATGGACGGTCGTGTTGTTTTGTGATCGTTAACTTTTTCGCGTAGGAGAAGGATTTATTCATCTCTTGCGTTTAATTTGTGTGCCAGGATGTAAAAACAGGAGTTTCTACTCAAGATCTGCGCCGATGCTACGGAGTTTCGTGCATCGAATGAAGCAATCCTTGAGGGAATTTTTCGCAGCGTGTGTAGTTCTGTAGTTTTCGGTTTTTCAACATGGCGTATCAATGTGGCGACGTGGGCGCCGGGCAGGCCGCAAACGACAAGGTAAGCGTGGTTGTTTAAATAGTTTTAGATTCAAGTGTGACTGCCTGGGACTCAAGAATATCCGTATTCTGTACTGGAACTGCGCCAGCGTGAAACAACGGGGACCTATTCTAGAAACACTGGAGACGAGACAGGGTGATCAGCTACATCGAATTTCTAGCTTCAGATGTTTCTACAACAGACGACATCTGGGAATGGCGATTCTCATTCGCGACAGCATGGTGGCATCAGAGCTAGACATGTCCAGTTGGGACAGTGACGATATACAAATACAGGAGTTAAGAGTTCAACCCAGTCTACCATTCGTGTTGGTTAATGTTTATGCCCGCAACCCGAGTATGGATTCCCAGAAGTGGCAGTGCTTAAGTGACATATTAGGTCACGAGAGAAATGTTATTTTCTGTGTCGATTTCAACGCTAAAGGCAGATCATGGGGAAACATTTCCTCCAACACACAAAGGGAGGAGCTCGAGACGGCACTTGAAACCATTGACCTTGTTTGTATCAACAGTGGCTGTGTCAACAGGACAGCAAGCCGTCCAGGCGATGAGGACAGTGCTATTGATCTGGCGCTGGTTTCTCCTTCACTCACTACAGTGTGTTGATGGGGTGTCCTAGGACACCACGGCAGTGACCACCACCCTTGCAGCATATTGGTGGAGAAAGGCAGAACCAGGCAGCACACGCTAACGGTCAAGACTTTCCAGTATGACAGTACAGGTAAAGATGTGGTGAGTAAAATAAGACGTGACAAGCGCCGAAAGCTTCATGGCAGGAAAAAAAGCTGGGAGCAGCCACCTTGGTGGAATTTCGAGGTGGAGAAGGCTTGGGTGGATAAGCGTAGTGCTGTAAGGAGATTTAAAAATGCCAGGAAGAACAGAGCTGGCCATCCTAGTCCCTGTATGCACTTATAAAGAGAGATGCACACAAAAGTAAGCTATTTAAAAAAAATTGGTCAAGGTGGTTAAAGGTGAAAAATGGGTCAGAGTTGTGTCAAAGAGTAAGCACAGATAAGTCAATGAAATTGTTCTGGCGACTACATAAAAGCATGAGTGGGGTAGTCAAGAATAAGAGCATTTCTGACTAACAATGTGCTGACCTCATCTGGCAGAGGACTGACGAGAACAAGGGCAAAGCCCTCTTTGAACTAGAGTAGAGCAACCAGACAGACATGGGTGGCCGAAATCTTGCCAAGGAGGTTACCTCCGACGGGTGCAAGGCCCAAAACACTTTGAATGAAGACACAGTGACAGTAAAAGAAATCATGGCTGTGCTTCGACGATAAATAAAACAGCACTCCAGGGCCTGATGACATAAGATACGACGACATCAATGGGTGTACCGACAACGAGCTAGAGAAACTAGCAGGCATGTACAACAACAGTATAGAGAGTGCTAGCATCATGGAGGAGTGGTTACACAGCTATCTGATTCCCTTGCCGAAGCCTGGCAAAGACCACACAAAAATTCAGGGATATCGAGTTATAACCATGCAGAATACAATAGGCTAGCTGCTGGAGAAGTTAATTGCCAGAAAAATATCAAGAAAACTTGAGAGGCAGGGTGTTTTCCCACCTACCCTGGGAGGGTACCGTCCAAAAAGAGAAACCTGGACCAATGCAGCAGTTTTTGCCCATGATGTCTATGAAGGTTTCCACTCAGACACTGAAACCTTTGCTGCAGCGATTGATCTTGAGGACGCGTACAACAGAGTACCATTGGATATTTTAATGCTTCAGCTTCTTGAACTCAAAATAAGTCCATTCCTCCTTAGTTGGATCGCTGCAGCCCTCTTCAAACGGAAAGTAGTTTTTAGATGTGGCAGTTGCACTTCGGAACCAACAACAATATATCCTGGCCTACCACAGGGATCACCATTATCTCTGGTACTGTTCAACGCCTACACAGTGAGAATCACCAGTGAGATCACAGGACCTGGTAGGACACTGACATATGGCGATGATGGTTTAGTGTATTGTCAGGGTAAGGATAGAGATCAGGTTGCTGTGGAACTACAAACCAAACTCAATCGCATAAGTACTTGGTGTGATGAAGGTGGGGCAATGGTCAACCCAACAAAGGCAACAGTGACTTGGTTCTCGTTGAATAATCATATTGTCAACACTCCAATACCAACTGTAAAGCTGTGTTCAGAGACAGGGAAATAGCGCAGGCAATGAATTACCTGGGGATACGGTTTGATCGAAGCCTTACTTATAATGAGTACATAGACCAGGTGATAACAAAGGCCAAGCGGGGTTTGGCTGCGATGCGGGTGATGGCGGCAGAAAACTGTGAGCAGCGCCATCTATGTCTTCTGTTCGAAGGGCTGGTCATGTCTGTTTTGAGTACGCGATGGCAATCCTGACTTTCAGCCGTAAGTTGATAGAAAGCATGGAAGGGATACAGAATGAAGCTATGCGCATTATTCTTGGATGTACAAGAGATACAGCATGCAGGGCGATGCGCTATATTCTTGATTTTCCAACCATTGAAGACAGAATACAAGTTTGCAGAGCACGCGCCTACCTCAAAGTTAACGCAAACACACAACATCCACTGCATAGTGAAATTATGAAGGTGAAGGGCAGCAGGTTAAAAAGAGGAGGGTAGTGGATGGGTCAAGTCGAAGACATTCTTCAACAGGTGTGTTTATTTGAGGACTTAGAGAATGGCGAGGAGTGGGTAAAAGTGCCAACAGATTTCTGCACATCCTTGTCAGTTTGCATCCAACTAGATAGCAAATGCAGACAAGAAAATCCGGATGCTGTGGAGGCTGAAGTACAAGCGTTGATTTTCGAGAATCGCTAGACGGTGATGCTGTCATCTAAACAAATGGGTCGGTCGTCAGACATGTGAGAAGCCCATGGGCCTTTACGGCTTGACACATGCCTGGGGTCATTGACATTATGGAGAATGACCGTGCTAGTACATAAACAAGTGACCGGGCATGAGAAATAATAGATGAAAGTTAGAGACAGTAAGGTGAGTGACCCCAGTAGGGAGACTACGAGAAAAACAACCAGCCATGAGAAATAATGGTGAGGGTGATTGCAGATCCCAGGGTGGATGGGGGGGGGGGGGGGGAGAGAGAGTTTAGTTCTGGGTGAAGTCAGAGGACTTGAGGACAGTTGATGTTTTGGCGCCGAGCGGATCGGTTGTCGAAGAATTGGGAGCTTAGACTGACTGCGGTCAGATCTTTTGTTGTGTTGTTCTCCCAGTTGTGAATGCAGGCTAAAACCCAAAGTGGGTTGGATAGCTAATGGAGGCCTGAACCCAGAGTGGGTTTTATAGTGAGTAGAGGCTTGAACCCAAAGTGGGTTGGATAGCTAGCGGAGATTAGACCCGGTGTGTGGGTTGTGATGTGTGAGGTCCAGCTGTAGATAGGAGCTGGATGAACTGTCTTGTGAAGTTGAGATGAAGCAGGCCGTGAGAAGACAGTGATGTGTACGTGTTAAATTGTGAGGAGGATATTTATATTCTATGGATTATATTGTGTCTGGATATATAAGGATGTTCCGTTTGTCCGTGTTCTTTCTGTATTAAAGTATTATGTGCGCCAACTCAATCTTGTTTAATGACTAATGGATGTGTATTACTGGGGTGAGTTACATTGTGAGACAGTCAGATAGCTCATTTGACACATCAGGAGCATCGTTACCTAGACAACGACCATATCACGCACTTATCATCAAGAACTTCGTGATACGGCTCGAGCCGGAGGGAGAATTGTGAAGGATGACTCCGGTGATTTTGTTGAGACCAAAAGTAGCCTGACTATGGAAGTCATGGCAGTAAGTAAAGCAATAACATGGCTCGAGACACAGACATTCACTAGGGCATGTTTCCTTAGCGACTCAATGAGCATGCTCAAGAGGATAGAGGTGGGGTGGATCCGAAGTGAATGGTTGCTGTATCTGGAGCGGTCTCGGCTGGCAAAGATTAGTTTCATCTTCGTGCCAGGGCATGCGAGAGTACAAGGAATCGAGCGGGCTGAAAAGCTCGCAGGTGAGGCTACGGTGTAATGCGGTCGCGTCATGCACCAGGCTGACATTCTGAATGCTCTACGAGAAGTAAGACTTTTGCGAGAACCAAGTGATGACTGAATCTACAACCATGGCCAGACTGCGACAGCAGCAAATTAAAAGAGGTGTGGCCAAACATGAACACTACGCAGGAAGCCAAAGAAGATTCACAAACCAACACAGAACTGGTGTCGTTAGCCGCTACACGCTGCGGGATTTGCTGAGGAGGGGATCCGAGCACTTATGGACTGAATGGTTCGATGTGCAATGAAGATGATCTCTCGACTAACTAACTAACTAACTAACTATTGCCATCAGTCAAATGTTCCTCTCTTCCATTGTTTCTATAAGCTCTTCTTCTTTACTGTTGAAACCGAAGACGTTCATTGTGCCTATTTATTGAGTCGCTGATCTATCTCATAGTCCATTAACATTGCCGGGTCGATATCCATTTGGGTCAGTCTGTTTATGCTTCTTAGTTTTTTCTACGAGCAGTATGTAGATCCCCTGCCGGCTTGCAAGGCCAGTCACAGGTTTAGGACACTAATCTGACCACAGGGAGTCCATCCTCTATGGCGAGCCATAGCCCTGTTAGCCCATGACCTCGCGGTCATGGTTGCCCGGTCTGCACCACGTGGAGTTGGGGGTTGACTTTTGTAGTCTGCGGGTCATCGGCAGGCTACTAATTTTCGCTCTTCACCCCTCCTGGGAGAGGCTAGCCGATCCTAACCTTGCTGGCTGCATGGCCAGGCGCATTCCACACCTTGCAGACCATAACATCGTCATTAACTTGGGGACGTAAATTACAAGTATCTCAGACGTCGGAGTGGGTTAGCCTAATGGCGAGGGACAACGGTAATAGGGAAAGCTAACCACACGCAAAAATCTGACCAGTACACTAGAATTACAGCACTACATTGATGGCGTTTGAGTTCAAAGAGAGCGAAGCCCAATAAAAAAAATATATGTATTAAGATTTTCGTAATGAAAAATTCTCTGACATGTTAATGGAGTCTAATCCAATCTTCAAGGAAGATGTCCAGGCCTCGTCCAACTATCTATCCATCCGCATGCTACAGTGGGACCTGCATGCTGTTGTTGTTGTTAGTGTATTTTGTTTTCAGCGTGTCCTGGTGGATATATTGTTGCTTGTTTGGCTTCCCATAATATCTACTTTTCTTTGAATTAGTGTTGATTGATTCTCTGTTGCCTCCCGGGTATGTTTGGTCTGTATCGCAAGCTTCTGCGGCTTGATAGTTTCAGGTTCTTGTCTTGTCTCGTGATGTGTGTCTTTCACGGAGGGTTTAAATTATAATCTAACACGTATGGTGTAAATGTAGCATATTTTGAATTGCTAATATCATGTAAATATCATCATCTTCATCAAGTGCCGTGCCGGCTGGCGTAGGCGTTCATGGCTCTCCACAGATCTCGGTCTTTGGTGTTCTGGATCAACTCTGCTGATGATATTCCCCCATGCCACCGTCTCAGTCCGTCCAGCATCATTTCTCTTGGTCTGCCTCTGCCTCTCTTCCCCTCGATCTTTCCAGTTGTCACGATGTTCTCCAATGCCTCTCTTCTCATCACATGACCAAAGAAAGATGTTTGTCTCTTTCTTATTGTTGTATATAGTTTTCTAGTTTCATTAGCCTCTTTCAGGCAATCGTCGTTAGTTACTCTGGAAGTCCAAGGAATTCGCAACATTAGTCTTAAAAACCACATCTCTGTTGCTTCTAAGTTCTTCCTAATTTGTTCATTTACATTCCAAGATTCGCTGCCATACAGCAAAACTGGTTCTATATAGCATTTTAGTACTCTCTTTCTTACATTCATTGATAGCGACTTATTGCATAAGATACTCTTCATTTTCTGAAATGCTGTCTTTGCCTGCCCTATTCTGCTCTTAATCTCTTTTGTACATCTTCCATCTGATGTTATAAATGCCCCTAGGTATTTAAAATTATCCACTTGGTTGAGAATTTCCCCTTCTATTTCTATGTCACATTTTGGCGTCCCCATTTTCTTTGATATCACCATTGTTACTGTTTTCTTGATATTCAAGGACAGTCCTTTCTGTGCACTCTCTGTTACTACACTGTCCAACAATTGTTGTAGGTCTGTTGCATTATCCGCTACCAATATTGTGTCATCTGCATAGCGTATATTGTTTATATTATATCCTCCGATTAGTATTCCTGGCTTCTCTTTGATCTCTCTCATTATTACTTCGCTATACAGGGAGAAAAGATCTGGTGACAAGACACACCCTTGTCGTACTCCTAGCTTTATCTGTTCGTAACTACCCTCTTTATTTCCCATTTTAATTGCTGCTACTTGGTTCCAGTATATATTCTTTATTATTCTTAAATCTTTCCCATCAGTGTTGATATCTTCCAACATTTTAATCAGCTCATCATGTTTTACTTTATCAAATGTAAATATAACTTATCCAAATTATTTGTTATAATCTAACTTCTATTCTTAGCGCCGACTGAAGCACAAGCAGCGTCAGTGCCGACAACGACAACGCCGACAACGGTAACGCCGACGACAACGCCAACGCCGACAACCCCGACAACGACGACAACCCCGACAACGACGACAACGCCAATGCCGACAACCCCGACAACGACGACAACGCCAATGCCGACAACCCCGACAACGACGACAACGCCAATGCCGACAACCCCGACAACGACGACAACGCCAATGCCGACAACCCCGACAACGACGACAACGCCAATGCCGACAACGCCAATGCCGACAACGCCAACGCCGACAACGACAACCCCAACGACAACATGGACAATTCCAACGCCGACAACGCCAACGCCGACAACACCGACACCAGAGCAAAACGGGACACCAGAGCCAAATGGAACACCATCCACGCCTGACGAAAGTAAGCCTATATATCCATTTACTTCCACTCTAGCAGGTAGCACGCAGACAGCTACACACAAACGCATTCCCACAGTGTCTTTGATACAAGTACTTTTGCTCCTGCCATGATGGTGACATATGTCTTGTTATTCGTTATTTGTCCCCCCCCCCCCCCAAGAAAAAAAATATCCACACATACACCTTACATAGCTAAGGTGTGTTTTTATGACCATGTCCGTCTAAGTGCGTTCGTGCGCATGCACGTCCGTCTTTTTGTATGTCTGTCTATATGGACCGGCAAAATTTGGTAGATGCGGTCGTTGCATACAGTGAACAACTATGGTTAGAACTGAATATTAAGAAGACACAGATTATGGTCGTCACTGGGAAGAAGGAAATACCACAATGTGATATACGATAAATGGGCATATTCTTAAGTAAGTGAATCGATACAGTTATCTCTGCACAGTCATAACATCTGATGGGAGATGCCTTGAAGAGATTAGAACAAGCATTGTCATTGCGAAGGTAGCCTTTTGCAAGATAAGAACCTACTGACCAATAAAAAGATATCAATTGAAACGAGAAAAAGAGTGTTGAAGTGCTACATAGAACCTATACTTTTGTATGGATGTGAAGCGTGGACAATAAGCAGTCAGGCTGAAAACCAGCTAATGGCTGTGGAAATGAGGTTTCTGAGGAAAATGCAAAGAATACCATGTGTCACAATCTCTTTTGCAACAGAATGAGATTGGTCGTTATCTAGATCATAATGCTCCTTCTATATCACTGCAGAGTGTAAGCTGAGCTAGCCACCTGTCTCACACCACAAGTCACCACTGCAGCACACATCCACCAGTCAGTGAACAAGATTGAGTTTGCACATATAATATCCCTTTAATGATTAATGAACACGGACACAAGCAACATATATAAATCCAGTAACAATACTTCCAGAATATATCCTCATCACAACCGAACACTCAAATAACACTGCAGGCCATTTTTAATCTAATCCACCACAACAATTAACCAGCCACTCTCCTGGCCCGAACTCACTCGATCCAAACCACTCTGGGTCTAAGTCTCCAATAACTATCCAACCCTCTCTAGGTCTAGGCTTCAACTGCCCATCCAGTCCAGTGACTCCACACAACACTACTCCCCAGCCCCAAGCTGCCTCTCTCTCTCACAACTACACTAGCGGGCTGAAACCTCCTCCACATCCCCTTAACTCACTGTCTGCAACCTTCCCCGCCTGTCTTCTCATTTGCCCTTTCCGGGGACCTATCTCCCAGCCTAATTTTACCTACGACTATTATTTCTCTGGGCCTGTTAGCTTGTTTATATAGTCCCACTTTCGCCTAGGTCCATCACGCCTAATGTTAATGAACCCAGGCATGATACACTACCCCCTCCTCAAAAGAAAACATCGTTTTCAAATGATGGGAGAGTAATGCTTCTCACACAAAACAAAAATAATGACCCAGTTACATTGCCTGGGCAGCCTTAAGTATGACTCCATCTTACTTCAGCTACCACACTAAATAATATATCAAGTAATTATAGTAACCTTCCATATTACCCGCACATCAACACAACCAACTTTCCATCTTGTGTACCAATGCGTGAGCTAATACATCACATAATAATCAACATATCATAGAAAATAGTATACTCGTGTACCCGAAGGTCTATTAATATCTTCAAGAACACACAAACTATGTAACTTTGCTAATAATTGTCCAGTAAACTAATAATCGTCCCTGAATACATGTTGAGGCGCTGCATTGCCTTTGTCTTACATCGCCCAATATATTGTATTAATACCAAACCATAATAACACCCACCAGTTAAGATATAGAACCACATGTTAATTGTTTATGTGGCATCATGCCCTTGGTAATTCCTTGACAGCAAGTCTGCCATGGTGTTGTCTTCGCCCCGTATGGGCAACGGCAGAAATGTGTATTCCTGCAACAATATGCTCCAGCGATGAACCCGTGCATTCTTCATCGCTGCCGTATGGATGAATGTAAATGGTCTGTGGTCAGTTTGTAGAATGAATTGTCTGCCCAACAAATACCTGGAGAGTTTGTGTACCGACCATATGTCAGGTGGCATTTTTCTTGCATCAAACATCCGCTGATTCCTGTCGATGATGCGTCTCATGTACCCATAACTCATGGTTCCTATATATGTAAAACACATGTAGGCTATCCATAAACCTGGGTCAGTGATGTCGTTAGCACCCTTTTGAATTGACTTAACTTTCCTTTCTGTATCTTGCACAGTTACACCGGATTCTATGTTTAGTTTGACCTCTTTACTAAGTCCTGGCCAATATAACTGGTACACTGCTCTCTGCTGCGTACGCATTATTCCTATGTGCCCTGCACATGAAATATCCTTAGCTGTTCTTATATATCGGTCTCTATGCTCTAAAGGTATCCCAATTTGGTTACTTATAGTCTCATCTGACACATCGTTAGTGAAACTATTATTCGTCCCTTCAAAGCCACCCCTCTCGTTTGTTAATAGTTTATGTTCTGGATTACCATACATCTGACAAGCATTTTCAAGAGTGCTATCTCGTCTTTGACAGTCACTAGGGCTTTGCTTGGGATTAGTCTTCTCTTCTTCAACGGTACTATCATTCGTCCCTGTTTGGTTGTCAACTTCAAGTGCCTCTTCTTCTTCAGCTATAGTATCTAATCTAGGTTTACTTCTGGTAACTACCTCGTTACTGCTTACATTATATTTGTGATACCAATGAACTACTTCCTCTTCTGTACACTCTTTAACTCGTGGCACATTTCCAATGATCAGATGTGCCACTGGTGAGTCCAGAAAAAACGCTGTAACTCTTCCTGTGATATATGGTGTTGTCACTGTGATCACGGCCAATGGGTAAAATTCTACTGTACCATTAAACGTTATACATCTAACCTTTTTCCCTGTATAAACAAAGGGATGTACTAGACTTTTTTCCAATCCTGATGGTTGTACAACCAGAATCCCTAAGTGTCACTGCTTCACTATCATTAACAAACCCATGATGCAGCTTCAAACTTCTCCCTGCATACACTGCTGATTCTGCTTAAAATGTGTGACTGCCCATTAAGACAGGCTGACTGTCATTATCAAAAAGAGGTTTTCATCCACTACAACGCTCATTATTGATTGTCTCAATCACTTGCTCTGCATTTGAGTGCTCAGTTTCCTCCATCGTACATTGATAGGTGAAATGGCTCTTTTTCCCACATTTGAAACAAATGATCTCCTTTATTCTGTTATTCGTTGGCCCACTGGTGGGTTGTACTTCACACTCCGCCATTTTGTGCTTCCAGCTCCCACAATTCCAACATCCGGCATAACCATTCGGACGTCTCTTAAAATCCCTCCTTTTATATGGGTAACGTCCTGATTTGCCAAAATGGTTGCTCCGGAAACCATTGTTTTGAAATCCCTGTTGCTCATACCACTGTGCTGAATCCACACTCTTAGACCTTGGTTTAATACCTGGCTTCTGATCCTGTTTAGTATAAGCTGTACAGACTATTTCCTCACCCATTTGTCTGCCAACAGAGCTGTTGGGATGTGCAGTCATGTAGTTTTGCCCCAAAGGGGACATTGTGTCTATGTCCTTTGGTTTACGTTCTTGAAAACAAAAGCCACTAAATCTGCATTACATGACGATAATATCTTATCCCTTAGCATCAAATCGCCTAAGCGACTGGAATCTTTTTCAACTTCTGCAAGCTCCTTCCATTTATTAAATGTGTTCTTCACTGTATTGACAAAATCTGTAAAATCCTGATTTGTCTCTGGCACTAATTGTCTGAACTTTGTTCTGTATCCGTGCTCAGTTAGGTTGAACTTTGTAAGCAAGCGTTGACGCAGAATAGTATAATTGTTTCTTTCTGCCACAGGTAAATTGAACAAGGTATCTAGGCCCTTCCGCGTTAGAAACTCACTCATCCTCATAGCATACTCTCCATCTGGAATGCCTAAAACCTTAACAGAAGCTTCAAATCTGTCAAGAGAAGCTTAAAGAATGTCCCGGTCCATAAACTATGGCAGTTTTAGTCGCTGTGACGAGTGCGAATGTCTTCTGTCTTTGTCACTCTGACCATTAGATGCTAGTTCTAATGTTTTTAGTGCAATTTCAGTTTCCATCTGACACTTGAACTTCTCTTTCTCAATTTCCACCGCATTTGTTTGTTTTAACTTTTCAAGTTCTAGTTGCATTAAATTGACCTGTATCTTTTTCTCTTCCTGTAGCCGCTTGACTTCAGCTAACTTTTCTTCCTTAAACGCTGGGCTTCAGCTAAATTTTCTTCCTGTAAACGCCGGGTTTCAGCTACCAAAATATAAACCAACTAAAATTGCATGCACAGATAATTATTACAAAATACTACACCAGATCAAAACTATCTTCTCCAAAACATCTAAGCCACCAATACTTAAGCTACTTGATATTACGAATGACTTTATATTTCAAACAGACGCAAGCCCCTAAGCATTATCTTCGACAATTTTACAATACAGTGACGGCAGACGACACCTTGTACCCTATTCTAGCATAAAATTTACAGATACACAAAATAAATACACTGTGGCCGAACTTGAAGCTCTTTCATTTGTTGAAGCAGGTACTAAGCACTGTAGGTATTTATTAGGACACGGTTTCTTTTTTTCGCATATTCTTTACAGGAGAATGCAGTCAACACCAGCATTTTTCATCTGCTGATGACGTCTTAGTAAGATTACGCTCAGTAGTTTGCCATTGTTTCTGAGCGACAGACTCATATACCCCCCTTAAGTTATCAACGCGATGCGATCCGCTACCGAATCTCGCGCAGCTGCGTTACCCACGTGAATATACGGGATTACGAAGAAAGTCATTAATCCCTTGGCCAGGGAGACCGGCACAAATTTTCTAGTACTATTATATAATAAACCACTAAATGTCTTTAAATAAGGTTATCCTAACATTTCCAGAATACACAGATGTTTTCTATTACTTCAAGACGTTGACTTTACTATTTCTTATATACTTGGAAAAGACAATAAGTTAGCAGAACTACTTAGCAGATTATAATACTAACACATATAGCAAATAAAATTGACAACATGGGAAACAAGTAAACATAATAATATTACAAAACGTCAGTGCAATACAACTTTTCATGTTGGAACTTCAGCATAAAAAAGTGCGCCATGAAATTGTGATATTTCAGAAGTCAATAACATTGGACGATCTATAGTCAATGCAATTAATGCTTGTAAATATATTAATTAAGACATTAATTACATTTGATTGCTATATTTCATAACGTAAGTAAATTCAATTTTAAATTGTTTCAGATTTTTTCGAATTATTAAAAAAGTTTCGACTTCACGAATACACTAATAATCTGGAAAAGATGATGATCATATTCCAGAAGTCAAGTCAGCAACAAAAAGCTATCGCCTAATAACACCAGATCCCGACAGCAGTGCAAGCAAGATCAATCACTAGATTGATTTAATTGGAATACTTTTTTGATTATATATTAACAGGACATTTAATTATGAAATCGTTTTTCACAATGGTACAAACTTTATTCATAGGGTTAAATATTCCATTGTTTATTTTATTTAATTATAATGTGATAAATTTAGTTGATTTATTGTTATTATTTCGATACCTTCATTTTATATGTTTTTTTAATATGATACTACTATGTTTACAGACACAGATATACAAATGTACATTCTACACATATATTGCACATAATAGAAATAATACGAAAATCATATCTGGCAGTCTAAGAAAATATAGAAAACATACACTAGGCACCTATACCGACACTAACTTATATGAAACCAAGGCATAAAATAAATCAAAACACACACCATTCCCAATTATAATCAATAATCTATTAACGTAATAAAAATATACAAAAATTGTGCAAAAAATTCGGCAAGAAAGAGAGTGAGATATATGGACACATAAAATCACAATTCTGTCACTTTATTATGAAGCATATCCGCACTTAAGTTGGAAAAAAATAAGAACATGTTTTTCGCAATATGGAACAGACAAGACACATTCCTTCATTCGGAGCCTGTTGACTTGCGAGGGGTGTCAAGTTGTGCACGTGCTCGTAGTGCGGATATATGAGTTGTTTAAAAAGGAAATGGATGACTCAATTTTTTTGCACATCAGTTCTCTGAAATATAAAGGAAATATATACATGATGGCTCGTGCTCGAGTGTGATTTTTATGTCTAATTACTTTTTTTATGTGTCAAAGCTCCACTCATCCTATGGGACAGTCATATCCATATTGCCTTCCATACGAGTGACAATGTTGAATAAAGATCTGACCATTAGTGACTTAGGAAAACCTCACAACTTTCTGTACTTGACACAGATCTCAATGTTTATACTCATTAAAATTATAAATGTTAATAATCACATGTATTCTAGGCGAAAAAAGGGGGGTGGGGTGGGGGGGGGGGGGGCTTACTGTCATGGTACAGAAAGATGTGACATATTAAGGCACACAAACACACAATCACTAACACGTTTAAATATTGACTATACATTGACGCAATTAAAGGCTGCTTAGAAGGGGAAAAAATAATAACATGCGTTCAGGCACGGGAGAGCATAACGGTAACACCTATATCAGTTCGCACATCCAAAACAAGCTCTAAGAATAAGATACAGCAAGTTTTTCAGCCACAAGAAATACATTTAGAAGCAGTGTAAACAGATAGCCGGATAACATAACACACACTGCAGCTAGGATACATTGGATGTGTCAGTTAGACACAGATGTAAGAGAAAGTGAGAGAGAGAGAGAGAGAGAGAGAGAGAGAGAGAGAGAGAGAGAGAGAGAGAGAGGGAGAGAGAGAGAGAGAGAGGGAGGAGAGAGAGAGAGAGAGAGAGAGAGAGAGAGAGAGAGAGAGGAAGGGAGAGAGAGAGAGAGAGAGAGAGAGAGAGAGAGAGAGAGAGAGAGAGAGAGACCATATATATCGTCCACAGTGTAACAGTGTATTTTGCACCCTGAACAAAAGTTGGTGAGACGCCGCTGGATTGGAGATATGTTGTCGGTTGCCCAATACAGTGCATTAAAGTAAATGTGTCAGATGCAGCTGTATGTTTGTGTTTAGTACCTTGAGAGCGTCCTCCCGGCAGTTTTGTGTGTGAGCCAATTGTAAGACCGTTATACTCTGGAAATCCTTAATCAAATAACCAGTGACCACCTGCGAGCAAATATGAATCAAGCGGCAGGCGTGTCGTGACAATGACCTATCGACTTCATTGCACCGGGTTGTATTCCATTTGGCCTGCTGTAAGTGTCGCACAAAGCACGAACTCCATAGCTTCAAAGACAACCCCTAGGAATCTCCGATAAAACTGCTCTTGTAAACAGAACGATATAGCCCGGAATCGAACTCACACATTCAGAACCAGAGGCAGACGGTGTAATGGCTTCGCGACAAGTCTCCCTTGTCCTAAACACTTAAAGGACTAAGCGCATCAGCAAGGTTTTCTGTAGGACTCCATCCATCATGTGCCATGCTGATAAGCGTGGGCGGTCATATTTTGCCATCTCAATCGATCACCAGAGTCGTGGATCTGCTCTGTTTGTCTGTCTCGACCATGCCTCGTGGCCAAACCATCCAGGTATTTACTTCTCGGTCTTCCCCTTGGTCTTTTCCCTTCGATCTTGCCAGTTGTCACCAAGTTCTCCAATTCATTTCTTCTCATAACATGCATAAAAAATTGTGCCTGTCTACGTCTAATGTCTCTAATCAGTTTACAATCTTCATTTGTTTCTTGAAGGACTTGTTCATTGGTTTTTCTGTCTGTCCATGGTGTGGGATGTGGATTTTAATTCCTGAGAATAATTCGTTAAAATGTCTAGGGGGTATTATTGATTCTCTGTCACTGGTAAGAATGCAGGGTGATCAGGGATATTTACCACAAATCCCAGGAGGAAAGAGTTCCATCCTTGAAACAATGGCATCTGTGTGTAGGTTTCCCTTCCCACTTCATCACCCTTTAAATTAACTATAGATGCTAGAAGGATATTGATTGCTCACAATATATAAACAACCACTTATTGGACACCACATTTACTTGATGTACACAACACTTTTGGACAAACAGTTCAGGTATTAACTCAAGATCTGCAATTACATATATAGATGTGTAATAAACACTATGCATTTTCAGACAGGCATGGGAATGATATGCAGTATTACAACATAGTACCCAGTGACCCCAGAAAAAACAAGGTTATTACAAACAACACAACAACCACAAATTGGTTCTGCTAACTTGACTCATTGTACCTAGATAAAATCACATTGGTCTAGGTGCAGAAACCCAACATACATACATTTATTTCTGACACCATGTACAATTCTCATATTTAAAAATAATGAGTGGGTGTCAAAATATTATACATATATGTCATAACATAACCCTTTAGGTGTACACCATAACCATGTAAAACAATCTTTACCCTTTTCCTGTCATTGAAGAAAACCACACTCATGAAAACAGTTGATACTAATAATTAAATTAATTAATTATAGTGTTCATTTAGGCGTTGCGGATGGGCATTCTTCTCCAGTGCAAAGCAGTTAATGTCCATAATTATCCGTGCAGAATTATACTCACAGTCATTTTCTACTCACAGTATGTCCACCGAAGTTGGCTGGCGAATGTTTCTAATCCATAATCCAAGAATAGAATTATACATAAGCACATATTCTCTCCATGAGACTGAATTTAAGAATACTCGGTTGCCATTTGGGTTGTGTTCCAATTGAAATTGATGCCTAGGTCTGTCATACTTTCAGGAGATGCAACTTAAGCTCTGCAGAAGGTTCTTCCCTATATCATCTTATCGATGAAAAGATGACGACTGTCCAACAGCTCGGTTTATGTTAACCGTTTCCCAATTTAGTTCAAAAGGCTTTGTCACACACCCGGTTCATGTTGATAGGCCATCCCACACTTGATGATGGGCAGTTAGGCTGACATGGGACCAGCATAGAGTTCTCATTCATTCCATTTCTGTGTAGAACATACAGTGGTGAATCATTCATTTGGTTTCATCTGAAGATTCTGCTGCAGGCATGTAACTGAAGAATATTACTCCACCACATATCCAGGTTTGCAAGCCATCAGGTGATTCCTTTGGTTGCAGGCGTAAAGGCATTTACTCATCTAGCTGCTTTCATATGGTTCTTTTGATGGTGTTCAGGTTTTGGACCTTGAGGTAATCTGGTGTAGTTATGGTTCAGATGTTCTGAAGTTGGTACATTTGTTTGTATTGGCTATAATGTTGTTTCAGTGCCTCTTCCCATTTGTTTGAGTTGGTGTTCATAGCTAGAACTTGGTGTTGCATGGCTGGAACCTTATGTTTGACTTTTGCAGCTGTGAGATGTTCTTTCGAAGACTTATCCATTGTGGATATTAACTTGGTAATCCAACCAACAGTTGAAGGTTACTCACTGTTGTTAGTTTTAGTAACTTGAAGAAGGATTGTCCCAGTTTCACTGACTTGGTTGAATGATGAGGCCATTGGTGATACTTCTCAGAAGTAACGCAAACGATACACTGTTGTCAGTACTCTGATGATCTTCATCTTTGTAGATTATTAGATCTTGAAGTCCATCCTGGATATTCCTACTAAAATAGGACTTAATCACTCACCCAGTCAGTTGTCTTCTAATTTATCTGTTGCTCGCTATGGAGCTATTGAGTGCCGCAGTAAACATTGAGGTATTGCTAGATCCAGACTATGGTTTGGACATTCACTTTATGGCTGTTGACCCAGGATCCAGTGTTAGTGATATAGTCCCACCAAATTCAGCCACCACCTGCTTCTCTTCTATAGAAAAGGGATGACAAAGAATACAACACTAGCATTAACCTACTGTGTTATGATAAAAGGTTTACAACACAATTACAAACACAAATACAAAACAACAAGGGGAGAAGGGGAAAGGAGTGGGTGTCCATGTTCCACTGTCCCTCATTGCTGAGTTGAGCCATTCTGACTCTTCATAGTGAGTAAGATATTTTCTCACTTATATTTTGTTCTGTTGTTACTGGGACTATTAGATGGGTGAAGTCATTCTGTCCATCCAACATGTTGATATTGTCTCTCTCATTACTTGAAGAGAATAGCCTATACAGAATCCCTGTGGTTTCTAATGCCGCGTCTTCCTTTCGGCACTATAATCATCATTAGGTCAAGACTATTCAACCTTGGCTTCTTAAAGTACTGACAAACACATGGATTCTTACATCAACATCCTCTAATCCCAAGGTGCAACATTAAAATGTATCTTCCCACAGTAAAAAGTAACAACCAGAACATAGAAAATTCTCATACTAAAAAAAAACATACATGTACATTTCTCTGATATTAAGTACATGATAATCATACATAATAATCATAATGATGATGCAGGGAGCCTAGGTTTTTGAATTATCTTCATGAACTAAAACATCCATTGTTTTCCCCCACTGCGTACAGCACATGAGGATAGTAATCGCTGTGATATGTTTTGCCAATGACTGCTATTATTCGGAGGGTATTTATAAGAATAACTCATGCCGCATGGTCCAGTCTTCTGAATATTGCAAGCAATTTATTCACATCAATCTTCGCTTCTGTTTCTACTACGGTGAGGCGATGCGGAGTGAATCCTATCCGAACATGCACTTACATCACGCGTTTAATTGTTCATGAATTTATGTTCAACCATGGCCTGTCCCTAACACTATTTTATGAAATGATTATATGTTCACCCTCATATGGAGTGGTTACTAATCTGTTAACAAAAGAATGGTACTAAAATTTAGCACTATATTTCCAAGTTACAGATTATAATGTGGCAAAATATTTTATCCCCTGACTAAGTAAGAGTCAGGAATATGCGTAATCATTTGTATGTCCCCGCATGGATAAAACAAGTTCAGAGACATTCTTACCAGTGCATTTACACTACATAGGATATTTGAAGGTGGCAGACACCAGTTCTCTACTTGTGCAGTATGAAATCAAGAGTCTGCTCCTACATTGAGAAAATGTTTCTTTAAAGTCCAATCTCTACAGTACATAAATTATTTGCAGATTTCTAAGCATTGATAGGGATATATAGTTCCATTGCATAGAAGTTATTTTTCATAGGACTATGAAATTGGCAGAAACGAGTTTTCTTCTCTGAAGTATGAATCAGGAGTCTTTCCTAAATTGAAAAGAGTTTCTGACATGAGAGTTGATACTCTATGTACTACAGTACACATACTATTCATAGGTTATAAACACTATTTAGTTAGATATAAGTTCATAATGCCTATAAAAGATATTAACATAGGGATTTGAAGACATAGGAAAAATTACAGCGTGGCGCCCACCTGTGTTTCCTTAGTAAACATCATCCAGCCTGGTTTAAGAGAATTCTAACTAATTCTTAATTAAACATACTGGTCAATGTAATACATAAATATACCTTAATAATGTAGATAACATACCAATAGCTTGAAGAGAATCATGTTTTTAAGGCAAAATACCTTCTCCCCGAAGGGAAAGGTCGACTTTCTTGCGTGGTGTCTTGACTAGAAATGGCCGCTTCAGTCTTTGTTTTCCCCCTCGCCAGGATTGGCCAGATAAGGGAGAGAAAACAAGCCAAAATAAATTTAGCTGTGCCACGGTCAGTCTATCGCTGTTTTATTTTCTCCTACATTAAGTAAGTTACTTAAACAGTAATTGTAAGGGTTTGTTTATTTTTAAGGGAGTCCATAAATAGGAAAGGGTAAGGACGTTTTATTATACCACACATGGTATTCTTTGCATTTTCCTCAGAAACCAATTTCCATAGACATCAGATGTTTTTCAGCTTGTCTGTTCGTTATCCACGCTTCACACCCATACAAAAGTACAGGTTCTATGTAGCACTTCAAGACCCTTTTTGTCGTTTTAATTTGTATCTTTTCATTGGTCAGTATGTTTTTCATCTTGCAAAAGGCTACCTTCGCAATGGCAATTCTTGTTCTAATCTCTTCAAGGCATCTACCATCAGATGTTATGACTGTTCCGAGATAACTGTACAGATTCACTTGTTTAAGAATATGCCCATTTACTTGTATACTACATTGTGGTATTTCCTTCTTCCCAGTGGCGACCATAATCTGTGTCTTCTTACAATTCAATTCTAAACCTAGTTGTTTGTTGTGTGAAACAACCGCATCTACTAAATGTTGCAAGGTCCTGTTGATTGTCTTCAAACATGTCTGTATCATCTGCATATCTAATGTTATTGCTGTATCGTCCCCCAATGTTGATTCCTTCCATATCTTCTATATTTCTGAAAATATTTTCACTGTACATGAAAAAAAAAAAGATCTGGAGACATTACACATCCCTGTCTCACACCTCTCTTAATAGGCTACTATTAACATACTTCATTATCAATTCCTGTGGCAGCTTGTTGTTTCCAATAACTAATCATTCTCTTTTAGATTTTACATAATTTAAAGCCTGTAAATTAGTTATCGTAAAGTTTGTGCTTACTTCAAACTAAATTCATGCATAGTTGTTTTCACAGCTTCAATTAAAAGATAAAAAACAGAGACCATCTGTTGCATTTTCGTTTGTCTTTTTTTTTTTTTACTGGACACACAGCTGAGGTGGGGAATGAGCAGTAAGACATGTTGGCTGAGTCTGCACCACTTTGTTGGATATTGAACATCTTCAATTAAGTCACACGTTATGACACGGCAATGCGTAGGTAATAATTTGAGGAGAGGTAGAAACATAACTTCATCATGGGGCAGGAGAGCCTGGCATATGATACCACAACATCCAGCGTAAGAATGGAGGTGGAGGCGGTCACTGCGGCTCTCAGCTGGATGGAGAATACGACACACACACACACACACACACACACACATCGTGATTGTAACTGACTCAGAAAGCATGCTGAGTAGGGTGAGGACAGGCTAGCTTCGTGCGGAGTGGCTTGCTTCGCTTCGGAGGTCACGGGTGACAAGCATCGCCTGGATCTTTTCTCCGGGGCATGCCGGTGTGCTGGGAAATGACCAGGCGGACAGATTGGCTGGCTCTGCAGAACTTGGTGGAGTATTGATACATGACAAGGCAGATGTGGTTGCGGCCTTGTGGGAGCACGTGCACACCTCGGAGGAGCAAATGGATTACCATGGTCTGGCAAGAATGAGACAGCGAGTAGTGATGAGGGGATCTGGCCGACGCTCAGCTTTCAGAGGAAAGGCGAGACGGACATATAATCAGATTGCTACTGGTACTATTAGTGTTGGAACTCTTCGCTGGCTGCTGAGGATGGGGACGGAGCGCTTATGGGAATGTCCCGAATGCTGTGATGTCGATTCCTAAATCAATCAGTCAATCAATCAATCTTCATGATCATTGAATCTGACCACAGATGTCTTTGTAACCTGTTTCTTAATAAAATGTGTAACAATATCATAATGCCAAAACCATGTGTATGATTTTTGTTTCTGTGTCTGTCTGTTCTTCCGTTCATCAGTTCATTCATCCGTCACCTGTCTGTCTGTCTGTCTGCCTGCCTGTCTTTTTATTTGTCTGCCTGTCATTATTCTCATTCGACCGTCCACTACTCTTTTTTAACTGCCTGACATATATTTCCTAAATCATATAAACAAAAGTCAAGACAGATCTGAGAAAACGAAGCTTACAATGATAAATAAGTAACACTGACAGGTGATACCCAGTGTAGTTCGTACAACAGGGTGTTCTATTCTCGTGTTATCATGGAAAAATATCAGACAAGTGGGAAATTGTGTGGACACTGCGGAGATGTGGGTTTATAGAGGGATAATTAGAACTCTGAGGAGAAAGAACTATGAAGACATCTGGAAAGAAGTTAAATCACAGACATAACTTTGATGGGAAATTCAACTTTATTCAATTTAATTCAATTCAACTTTATTTTAAAAGGGTACCAAACTGGGCACGCTGGCCCGTCTTACATTCAAGAAGAATGAAGATATCTAGAAAGAAGTTAAATCACACACAGAACTACGATGGGAAAGAACTATGAAGATATCTTGAAAGAAGATACATCACACAGAGAACTCAGATAAGAAATAACAATGAAAATATCTTGAAAGAAGTTAAATAACAAAGAGAAGAACAAGGCAGTCCACATTCAGTGGGCAAGTCATGACAAGTGGGAAGCTGGAGTATGTTGTCATAACGGATAGGGCAGAGAGTCGGGAATATAGTGGACAAAGAAATAGACAAATACTGAACCTCTACAAGATGTGAACATGGCAGAACACAGGTTCATAGACGGGGTCGTGTCTAGTGCATTGAAATACCTTGGCCATAAAAAGGATGACACAGTGACTTGGAGAGAACAGTGATGGAAGGCGTGGCCCTGGAAGAAGGGGGAGGGGGGGTGATCGCAAGCACGGAGATGGACACGGGACATTGTTGACACCTTGGCTATGAGGGTGATAGGGCAGGAGATGTGGTCAGAGATCGAGAGTCTCTTGGATTGGCCGTGGTGAGATTGACGTTATCTAAAGTACCTGCACATGATGGTGATGCCTCCACTATAACATTTATATTCAAGGCACATATGAGGACTCATCTATAGCACTTATATTCACGGCAGATATTATGATTCATCTATAACACTTATGTTAACGGCAGATATTATGACTCCTCTATAACACTTATATTCACGGCAGATATGACCACTAATCTATAGCACTTATATTCACTATGATTCATCTATAACACTTATATTCACGGCAGATATTATGGCTCCACTATAACACTTATATTCACGGCAGATATGATGACTCCTCAATAACACTTATATTCACGGCAGATACGATGACTCCTCTATAACACTTATATTCACGGCAGATATGTGTTTGTCAACTCATTCATTAAATATGTTTGTTTCGTAACCATAAGTTGCCAAACGACTTATGCAGTAAGTAGAGGGCTGGTGGTATTTCTTTAAAATTGATATGCAATATTAACACGCACATGTACAGTCGGGGATATATTTATCTGTTTTGTTTGTTTGTTATTCGTTAACTGTAAAACATATCACGAGATAGAACTGTCAAAACAGCCTTCACATTGTCAAACCTTGGAGATAATAAATGGCTACAGAAGTTTGAAAGAAAAAAAAAATCGTTTATCTTTGCCCAAATATATTTTGATATTCAGCTAATCCTTTATCTTTGGCCAAATAGTTTTTGATATTAAGTTAATTCATTGGAAAATTTATTGGCGCATGTCAACAATCTCATAGAAACGTGGGTGGAGCTACTGTTTACTTTCTATAAAAGGGACAGTCTAGGTCAGTGTTTCCCAACGTGGGGCCCACGCCCCACAGGGGGGCAATTTGACTGTTAAGGGGGGCAATTAAAAAATGGAAGAAATCGGCTGAATATAACAAAACGGGGAGACTTGAGACTGAAGTTAACTAAATTGGAACCTGACATAAGATCTCTTTGCAGCAAGCATCAAGCGCAAGGATCTCACTAAATTTAAATAATAAATAATTACTAATAATTAAAATAATATAGAAAAATCTTTCATTAAAATTATTTTGTACTTGAATTTCAGTTCTCCATTATATGTTTTGAAAATTTACTTACTGTGTTTGCTCAATAATTACCTAGTGATTTCTTCCTAAAACCTATCATTCAAGTTTCTTTAGTGAACATTTCAATTTTTGAATATTAAAACTAATGTATATGTTGAAGAGGTAGGGGGGGGGGGGCGTGGGGCGGGGGAGGGGGGCAATATGAATTTTAGAAAGGCTTAAGTGGGGCATGGAACAAAAAAAGTTGGGAAACACTGGTCTAGGTAGTTAGATGACTAGAGAATACACCTTTCCATCGGCAGTCTGTATCTAAGTATGTCCATCCATCCATCATGTGCCATGCCGGTAAGCGTGGGCGGTCATGTTCTGCCATCTCACTCGATCAACAGAGTCGTGGATCAGTTCCGTGTTTCTGTCTCGACCATGCCACAAGGCCAAGCCATCCAGATACTTGTTTCTAGGTCTTCCCCTTGGTCTGTTCCCCTCGATCTTACCAGTTGTCACCAAGTTCTCCAAATCATTTCTTCTCATAACATGCCCAAAAAATTGTGACTGTCTACGTCTAATGTCTCTGATCAGTTTACGATCTTCATTTGTTTCTTGAAGGACTTGTTCATTGGTCTTTCTGGCTGTCCATGGTATTCTTTGCATTTTCCTCAGAAACCACATTTCTACAGCCATCAGATGTTTTTCAGCCTGGCTGCTCATTGTCCAAGCTTCACATCCATATAAAAGTACAGGTTCTATGTAGCATCTCAACACTCTTTTTCTCGTTTCAATTGACATCTTTTTATTGGTCAGTATGTTTTTCATCTTGCTAAAGGCTACTTTTGCCATGGCGATTCTTGTTCTAATCTCTTCAAGGCATCTCCCATCAGATGTTATTACTGTTCCGAGGTAATTGTACCTATTCACTTGTTGAAGAATATTCCCATTTACTTGTATATTACACTGTGGTATTTCGTTCTTCTTAGTGACGACCATAATCTGTGTCTTTTTACAATTTAATTCTAACCCTAGTTGTTCACTGTGTGTAACAACCGCATCTACTAAATTTTGCAGGTCCTGTTCATTGTCTGCAATCAAGACTGTATCATCTGCATATCTAATGTTATTGATGCATCGTCCCCCAATGTTGATTCCTTCCATATTTTCAATATTTCTGAAAATATTTTCACTGTACAGGGAAAACAGATCTGGAGACATTACACATCCCTGTCTCACACCTCTCTTAATAGGCTGATATTGGCTTACTTCATTATCAACTCTTATGGCAGCTTGTTGTTTCCAATATATGTTTTTTACAAGTCTAAGGTCTTTCCCATCAATTTGTAGATCTTCAAGCATCCTTATCATGTTGACATGTCTCACTTTATCAAAAGCCTTTGTGTAGTCAATGAAGCAAAGGTGTAGATCTTTGTTTACTTCTATAGAACGTTCGATTATGTTTCTCAGTATATACACAGCATTTACTGTACCCTTGCCTTCCACAAACCCACATTGTTCTTCTCCTATTTCAGGTTGTATTTTCCTCCTAACTCTTTGCATGATAATTCTTAGCAAAATCTTCGTGATGTGACTCATTATACTAATTGTTCGATGTTGATCACATTCCAAGGCTCCTGATTTCTTTGGGATTGCAATAAATACAGAATTACATAACTCATGAGGTATATTTCCAGTATCATATATTGTATTAAGCAGACTGGTAACTTTATCTATTCCATATTCTTCTAAAGCATTAATCATTTCTGTTGTGACGCTGTCTGGACCGGGGGTTTTGCCAGATTTCATATGATTAAGAGCATTCTGAACCTCCATCTTCAAAATTGCTGGCCCTTCATTGTTATTTTGAACAATATATTGTTCGTCTCTGCTATCGTCATAAAGGTTTTTCACGTAATCTGACCATACATGTAAAATCTGATCTTTTTCTATTATGACTCTTCCATCTTTTGTCTTTAGGCAGCCTGCTGATGTACGTGTTCTTTGATTAGTAATCTCCTGAATTCTTTTGTGCATTAGTTTCGCATTTTTACTGTTGTGTTGTTTTTCAATTTCTCTGCAATTTTTCTCAAGCCATGTTTCTTTAGCCTCCTTACATAAGGTTCTGACTTTTCTGTGAATTTCTTCATATTTGGCAGGATTATTTTTGTTCTGTCTTCTTGTTTCCATTAGTTGTAAAATTTCTTCAGTCATCCATGTCTTACGGCCAACTTTCTTTACTTTTGGAATAGTTTTTTCTGCTGCACAACTGATTGAATTCTTCAGCATTTCCCATTGATCATCTACATCTTGAAATAGGATCTCTAGATCAGACAATAAATCAAATTTGTTCTTTACTTCTATGTTAAAATTATCTTGTATTTCTTTGTCAGTTTTCAATTTGCACAAGTCATATTTAGGGTTTCCTGCTGTATACTTGACTTTCTTTAACTTTACCCTCAATGTGCCAGTAATTAATCTGTGATCACTGTAACAGTCTGCATTTGGAACTGTTTTTACAACTGTTAATGCATTTCGAAACCTTTTGCTTATCAGGATGTAATCTATCTGGTTTTTAATCCTGCTGTCTGGACTCCTCCATGTCCATAATCTTCTAGGATGTTGTTTAAACCAGGTGTTTCCTACAACCAATTCTTGTTCTTTTGAACATTCTACAAGTCTGTAACCTCTTTCATTTCTCTCTCCCAAACCATGGTTGCCTACACTGTATCCATCGCTTTGCTTTCCTATTTTTGCGTTGAAATCACCCATTATGATATTTATTTCTGATTTTTTACAGTTCTTCAAAGCAGACTCCATGTCATTATAAAATTCCTCTATACTTTCTTCACTGCTTTCACTTGTTGGGGCATATACTTGAATTACATTTATTTTAAAAGGTCTTCCGTTTAATTTTACTAATAGAACTCTGTCTGACACAGCCCAATATCCTTTGACAGAATTTGATGTTTGCTTATCTAATATAATGGCTACACCTCTTTGCTGTTCTTCTCCTCCCGAGTAAATAATCTTACAATCATCTCCTGTCCTTATCCCTGCTCCTCTCCATCTCGTTTCCGATATTCCTAATATGTTAATCTTCTCTCTCTCCATTTCTTTTTTGATGTCCTCCAACTTTCCATCTGCATTCATTGTTCTAACATTCCAAGTTCCTACTTTCAATGATATTAATCTTTTGCACCTAGTAGCCTGTTGACGGTCTGGAGTCACCTGGTGCGCATGACTATCCCTACCGGGCGAGGCTGCTCCTATGGAGCACCCATTTACGCCGTTTCTCTGATTATCGATAAGTGAACACAACATGATTTTCTTGGCATGTGTAAAGAAGGTAGTTTGCCATTGCTTTCCTTCCCAGCAGTGACCATACTGGTCAGTGACCGTAGCCATTGTCTCCTCAAAAAAAGTAGATCCTCTGCCTACCGTCGTGAAGGTGGAGACCATAACCTACAACTATCTGTCGGCTGCTCTCCATCTTCATCCACCACCTGCACCCATGGCTTCACGTAACCCTGATCGGGGGGCTAAACGGGTACTCCACCTTGCCCAAGGGTGTCCCGTAGGCTAGCGGAGGGAAGGAGGCGCCTCTAAGTATGTATATGTTGTTAAAAAGAAGCCAGTTGCTTAATTCTTCATAGGACGTAGCAGTCAACTCCAGGAGTTTTTGATTGCTTGTTATTCCTGGGCAAGTTTACGTTAAGCAGATTGGCATTGCTTTCTGAGCGACCAGGACTCATTCCATTGTATGATAACCAACACAAGGCGATCTGCTATGTATTTGCATTCGTAATCCTTCTCCCCAGAGTAAGCAACATTGTGTGAGGATTTAATGTCTTCGTGTAACTGTACGGTCCATGTTTCATCTCTGAACAAGGGCGGAGCTAATGTTTACTTTATATGATAGTGATCAATCTATATAGTTTCCTTACTAACGAATACGCTCATCTATTAGCTGAATACTTCTAAGTTTATGTAATGTGTAGGAATATAACTTATTCATAATGATCCGTGTTTCTTTGCTATGTTCATTTTTCAGTTTCTAACATTTCCTGTCATGTGGGAGTTAATGTAGTGCGGACGACCTTCGCTTAATATTGAAAGAGCACAAAGGACCGAGATCTGTGGAAAGACACAAACGACAACTCCAACTAGCAAGGCACATGTTGATGATGATAGAGACGTGAGTTGCGTATTCTTGACATACATCAGCAGTCAACCGCATCATTTTTGGCTGCTTATGATTTCTTATCAAGTCCACGTTCAATAATTTCAGCCATTACTTTCTAAGCGACTGACGCACATACCGTTGCATTAAATACAACGCAAGGCCGTCTGCTGCAAAACAGCCCGCAGCTGTGGTTCGCACGGGGTATGCGGGTTTACGAATTGCGTCCGTAACCTCTTTAAACTAGCACATGGCTACTACGCTCATCATGTCTAGTGTTTGCTCCTACTAAACTGCCTTTGAATATCTTTGGAATCCGTATGTAGTCAATTTGATTGCGAATATTGTTTCCAGGGCATTTCCACGCATATATTCGTCAGGTGTTACCTACTTATTACCATTTCATGGTATTGTGCTCATGCTATTAATCTGCCAACTCTCTCATTCCTATCATTTAGGCCATGGCCACCAGTTGCCTATTTTGGCATTGAAATCCCCTCGTATGACAGTCATTTCACATTTTATTTACACTGGTCCACGGCCATGTATAATTCATCATAAAAAATATCTTCTTGTTTACAATCCACTGTTATAGGAAAGATAAGGTTAGGACTTAAAACTATAAGAAAACCCCAAAGAACTTCATGTTATATCTAGCATTATTAAAACAGACACATAAATTATAGAAAGGTATCATCATCATCTAGTGCCGTGCCGGCTGGCGTGGATTAATTCGTGTGTTGAATCCCTTCCGTGCAATGACACAAGACCGTTAAGAACCTCCTCACGTTGTCTTCCCATTTCTCTCTTTCCACAAATTGTTCTGGTTGTCACAACATGTTACAATGTTTGTTTCCTCATAACGTGGCAAAACAACTATGACTGACTCTTTTTTGATGTTTGTGATAAGTTTTCTTTGCGACTTAGCTTCCTTAAAACGTCATGATTGCTCATTTTGGCTGTTCAATTAATTTACATCCTTATTCTATGACACAACATCTCCAAGCTTTCCAGAGATGTTTTCGCCTGTTTACTACTTGTCCAGGATTCGCAGCCGTATGTTAAAACTGGTTCTATGTAACATGCAAGAACTCTTTTTCCAACTGTCAAGGACGGTGACTTAATACACAAAATGTTTTTCTTTTGATAAAATGCGGTTTGTGCTTGTCCTATTCTGCTCTTTATCTCAATGATGCATCTTCCATCTGATGTTATCCATGTGCCCTGATATCTTAATGTTTGCACTTGCCCCAAAATAACGTCCTGTACTTTAATTTCTCATTTAAGCACAATCTGTTTCTTTGATATCACCATGACTTCCGTCTTTCTTTTATTCAAACTGCGGCCTATTTTTCTTACTTTCTACAAGCACTGTATCTATCAATTCCTGGACATCCTTCTGACGTGTTGCTATCAAGACAGTGTCATCATCGTAACGTGAGTTATTTATATTATGTCCACCAACCAAGGCTGGATGTAGATCTCATTATATGTTCACTGAACAATGAAAACAAATCAGAAGATGTGCGAGAAGAGAGATAGAGGAAGACAACATTAAAACATTCTTCAGTCTTTTGTAATGGCACGGAAGGGAGTCAACGCATAAATTGAGACATGCCGTTGTAGATCGTAATTTGTGGAGAGGCATGATAATCCACACCAGCCAGCAAGGCACAGGATGATGATAACTTTTTTAAAAAAAACCTATAAATAAAGCTGAAACTACATGACCGGTTATCTCACACCGTAGATATAGACATCAACCAATATCCAGCAGCATGAAGTGACTTAGACAAGGCCTGGCTTGCGTGTTTGTGGGTATATATTTCGTTAGAATTCGTACTGGCAAAAGACGAAGAAGAATGATAAACGACAAAGACAAGTTGGAAGAAAACTAGCTATAATGAGGAATGCATTGACACCATTATGAGAACAGATTAAGTAATACTTAGAAATGTGTAACAGAAAGACAAACCTAGAGAATGGGCTCAGTCGACATACCCTGGCGGAGATCTTAAGGTGGAGGTGGGCACTTTTGGACCTGTCCGGAGTGCGATGATTTATTTATTTATTTTTTTTTTTTTAGTTGCTTGCATTTAACTCAAGCGTAGTCCATTCATGTGCTAATACCCCTCTTAGATGCACTTCTGCGGAGTGCACTGGAGTGATGTTTGCATGTGAACTAGTTTTCCCTATTACCAGTGTCTCTCGCCGTCAGGCGAACCCACTCCGACTTCTGAGGTTCTTATAGTTTAGGTTCCCTAGTCAAGGACGAGAAGTCAACAATTTAGTTTAGCTGAACGGTGTCGGGGTTGACTCCGTTACCTTGGCATCAGCACATCAGAAGTTTACAAGCGGCCGCTCTTAACCATTCGGCGATATTAACCTAAAGAGCGATTATGACAAGCATCACTGATCACTAAAAACATTGATGCGTATCCCTTACGGGACGTTGCAGTCAATGCCAGCATTTTTCAGCTGCTGTTGTTGT
Organism: Cepaea hortensis; assembly: GCA_963921405.1. Classification (NCBI taxonomy): domain Eukaryota; kingdom Metazoa; phylum Mollusca; class Gastropoda; order Stylommatophora; family Helicidae; genus Cepaea; species Cepaea hortensis. The sequence goes on from CAWUFQ010000656.1 coordinate 144,366, forward strand.
ACTAGGCAAGTGTTACGTTCAGTAGTTTGCCATTGCTTTCTGAACGACCGGCTCCCATGCCAACACGTTATAACACAACGCGACACGGTCTGCTGCACAAATCGGCCACAGCTGAGCTTCGAACGCCTGGTACCCGGCTCACGAATCGCGTTCGCAAGCCTTTAGCCATGGAGCGGGTCACTGATCACTAGAGCACGGATTTTAAGAGCCACATGGCGTGCAGGGGCCAGCACAATATGACACAACTGTGAAAAGGTTCAAAATCCAGCACTCATAGGTACCTATGTAGCCATGAGGTCACTTGAGCCAAGTACCGATATCACATCACTCGGGACACTACCATACGGGCTCCGCCCTGATCTTCAACAGCCAGCGAAGATGTCCAATACTAATGGTACCAGTAGCAGTCTGATTGTGTGTCCGCCTGGCCTTTCCGTGGAGTCTTGTGTGTCGACCAGATCCTCTGGTAACTCCATGCAGCAACATTCTCTCCATGTCGTAATGATCTATCTCTTCTTCTGCACTACCCACACGATTCCAAAGGGCCTCGACTACATCTGCCTTATCATGAACCAATTCCCCACCAAGCGGTGCGGACCCAGCCAATATGTCCGCCTGCTGGTTTCCAACCACACTAGCGGTAAATCCAGGCTAACTATAGAAATGAGGAACATGGTAAAAGTGTGATTACGGTAAACGACTATAGAGATGCTCAAGCTGCGCTCTTCAAGGAGAGCAATCTCTGTACAAACCTTCATCCAATGACACAAAAAAGGTTTACAGATTTACCAGAGGGGTGACTAAAACGAAGTAGTTTTATACACCAGACCTAACGGCCATGCAGACGCATCTCATAATTACCTGATACAGTTAACGTCCATAATGGACTTGATCAATACCCGTCTATATAAGAGTGATACCGCGGAAATGTACCAGAGCACATGACCTTTGGATAAGGGAAAGCATTATTTAATTACAGAATTACTTTCGTGACTTGAAGTTTGAGACGTTACCCGGGAGACGAAGGTGAAAGAAGAATGTGGAACACACCAGAAGTTCTGTTGGCATGTGAGTTCCCGGCGGAAGAAGGGAAGAATGGAAGCAGATCGTCGCTTAGAGGGCTAAATACTAGGAGACTGATGGAAGAAGACGAAGATGAAGAAGAAGAAGAAGAAGAAGAAGAAGGAGAAGAAGAAGAAGAAGAAGAAGAAGAAGAAGAAGAAGAAGAAGAAGAAGAAGAAGAAGAAGAAGAAGAAGAAGAAGAAGAAGAAGAAGAAGAAGAAGAAGAAGAAGAAGAAGAAGAAGAAGAAGAAGAAGAAGAAGAAGAAGAAGAAGAAGAAGAAGAAGAACAACAACAACAACAACAACAACAACAACAACAACAACAACAAAGAAGAAGAAGAAGTAACAAATAAATGTATAAGAAATAAAAGAATGGGAGGAAGAGTGATTATATAACAAACATACACTAACAGCTAACATCTACTTTTCATTATGTATCCCATAATTTCCACAGAAGGGATGTATACTTCAGCCATGGCAACATACGTCATAGGTAAGTTTACTCTAGTTGGGTTTGATTTGCTTCTATGAAGACCACTTTCACTACACAAGGATGAACCCATAAGTTTCGCCAATCTAATTTATATCTGACAACAAAGGACACATCCATGAGTTTTCCAATCTCTTTATATCTCAGCGACTGACCTGACTGGCATCTTGCGTCTTGACAGGCAAATTGTTGTTCATTCATTCAGGAGCATGTCCTTTGCAGAACCTCGCTCCGATTACAACCATCCGGAATACTTCTCAGTCATAAGCAAGATGTCCCGCGTCCGATACGCCCATCCAGATCATCCTCCATATCCTGCACCCATCTTCTCTTTGGCCTAAATTTTCCTATCTTCCCGGGCATATACCCCTCCATTATTGTTCTCTCCAAACTTTCGGGACGTTTCAAGTGACCGGCATATTTCAATTTTCTTTGTTTTATCGTCTTTAATAGCCAACCTTCTTCAATATTCAGCTCTTGAAGTATGGATGCATTTGTCCTTTTCTGTATCGAAGATATTCTTAGAACCTGCCTGTACCACGTATATTCAAAGGCATTTATGCGCTTTTCAGCTTGTTTAGTAAGTGTCCAGGTCTCACAGGCGTATGTATCATCAGCATATCCAATCTTTTTTATTTAAAGGCCACCAATATTTAGGGCATCGTATTGCTCCCTGGTTATATCATCTCTGGCATTCCTCATTATATTGTCGGCGTACAGGTTCGACAAATAAGGGGACAATACACATTGTGTTAACAATAAAAGACATAATAGCTATAACTATGACAAGAGATGGAGTTATACTTCTCCATAGCACAAAACCTGGACTGAATTGGAGAGATGATGTGTCGCAGCATGATCCTTCACTCGGCCTACCTAGTTTACTCTAGAGGAAAGGTAACACCAATATATCTGGAACAAAACCAGCTGCAGAAGCTGCCGGATCAGCAAAGCAATGCTCTAACTACCCGCCTGTTGGAGCTTCTATCCTAGACCAGTTACCCACCAAGGCTTAGGGCCTCGTCTGCCCTGCCACAACATTTAATCTTTAGGCTGCATCTCCTCGTAACAGGATAAGGCTTGTTCCTCCCGAATTGCGCTACTCATATATCTCTGTACAATGTTGAAATCAGTAGTTTCCCAAGGTACTTGGCATTCTGCTCATCAATGATAAACCAATTAGTTTTCCAGGCTATTTATATCTCACTGCACAATGATACACCAATACGTTTCCGACTGTCTTTATATCTGGCTGCACAATGATTCATCCATGAGTCTCTAAACGTCTTTATATCTCACTGTACAATGATAAACCCATACGTTTCCAATTTTCTTTATATCACACTAAATGTTTTGCATATCCTTTACAGGACATCGCTGTCAACATCAGCATCTTTCAGCTGATTGTTGATTTCTTGGCAAGATTACGCTCTGTAGTTTGCCATTGCTTTCTGAGCGACCGGCTCCATACTCTCATAAGTCACTGGCGCGACTCGAACCGCTTACAATTCTCGTGCGCTCACGTCAACCACGATAGTATTTGGGGCTACGGAGAAAGCTGCTAAGCCCTCGACCAGGGAGACCGGCTTATATCACACTGCACAATGATAAATCCATCAGTTTCCCAATGTAATTGATATTCAACTCATCAATGATAAACCCATAAGTTTTCCAATCTCTTTATATCAAACTGAACAATGATAAATCCATCATTTTACAAATAATTTTTTTATCTTACAGCACAGCATAAGTGTTCCAATCTTTTTATATCTCACTGGACAATGATAAACCCATAAGTTTTCCATCTCTTTATATCTCACTGCACAATGATAACCCATAAACTCAGCAAACTGCCAGTATCTCCACATCTGAGTAAAAGACAAGTGAAGTAACTCCAAGAAATAACTCCCACATTTCACACCTACACGTTAACAACAATTCCTCACATTTCTCACCTACACGTTAACAATTCCTCACATTTCAGTTATATTTGTCTATCTCCCGTCCTGAATCTCTAACTATCTACCGATTTACAAACCTATTTAACCACTTACATGTCTGCCTACCTATTTACCTAACTACCAACCAACATACCTACCTGCAAAAATGCCTATCATCTATTTACCAACCACATACTAACCAACTAACCTAAATACCTACTTCACTACCTACCTACTTACCTACATATCTACCTTCTTACCAACATATATATCCCACACACATACATACCTACCAATCTCCTACCTACCAATGTGCCTACCCTCCTGCCTATCTACATTCCTACCCAGCTATCTAAATAAATACTTACACATAACCCTACGTGACAACCAAATACATTACCTAGCTATCTACCGAATCACTGATCGACCAAATAACATCCGTATTAAATCTACCTACAGCAATACTTCAAATCGTGTGTCTGTCTGTCTGTCCGTCCTTCCGTCCACATACCTACCTACCTACCTACCGACCAACCGACTGACCGACCGACCGACCGACCGACCGACTGACCGACCGACCGACCGACAGACCGACCGACCTACTTACCTACCTACCTACCTACCTATCTACCTACCTACCTACTTACCTACCTACCTATCTATCTATCTAACTACCTACCTATCTACGTATCTACCTATCTACATACCTTTATGATAAATACGTGTTCATTTTTGTTCTATTTCAGTCCTTCTGCTTGTTGGAATCATCGGTAAGTCAGGAAAGTTATTTCTTAAAATATGAACATAATCTTAATGATCAAATATTTCGTATACTGAAAACTGCCCGTCAACAGCTCTAAAATATCGAGATGTACATTATCCTTGCCACCTTTTTCATTGTCACAGGTATATTTCGTGTAGTGCAGGTAGGGAGTCTTTTAAAAATGTCTGCTCCACCATAAACCTTCGTTTGGAAATGTCAGTACATTATTTCGGAGATTAGCTTGTTGAGTGTCATAATATTTCATACCTAGAAATAAATAGTCTAAACGAAGTTATAAGGAACATAACATGAACATTATCATCAATAAAACAGAGATAATGACTATAATCACAGAAGAAAAAACAACAAAGATCCATCTAAAAGAACCCCCTCTGAAACAAGTATAAAAGAGCTTTAGACACTTAGGAGGTATGCTATTATCAAATAGCAATTCAGAAAATGAGATCAAAAACAGATGCAATAAGGCAAATCAGCTCATTTGACAAATGGCACCAGTACTAAAAGCAAACACGTATCAGTAGATACCAAAAAAAGCACTCTACAACACAATCTTCCTACTAAAACACTGTTACGAATGCCAAACTTGGACAATTACAGAACAAGAGAACAGAAAAATTACAAAAACGGAAAAGAGATTCCTGAGTGGAATACTTAAAGTATCTAGAGGAGACACAATCATATATCATGAAATCAGGACTAATATTGGGGGGGGGGGGGGTAATAGCAGTACTAGATTTCATTGCAAAACAACAAGTTAAGTGAAGCAGAAGATAAGGCTGACCGTGTAAACGATGTTCATTGGTACCTTGCCGCTGTGACATCGATAGTTTGTTACATTGTGCATTGTGCTTCAAAAGGGCATAATAACTACAACCCATAGCGAATGTGACTGATAAGACCAATTCACGCTGTAAATGTTCGTCCACAGTTGATGCATGTGAACACATGGTAATTTCCACCATCATGCACCATCTTACGTCTCACAAGCTCGGTGTGTGACTTATCTGCAATCATTTTATCCTTTGTCTTTATTCAATTTCTGATAGGTGCCCTCCATGCAACACGTTCAGCGGCGACTTGCTCCCAATGTGCTTTATCAATACCTGTGTCAATCATGCCCCGCTTACACACATCTTTGTATCGTAGTAGAGGCCGACGCTGAGATCTCTTACCCATCTGTAATTCACGAAAACAGATGTACTTTGGTATTCTACCACCACCCATCCTCATAACGTGACCTGTCCATCTAAGTCTACGATGACTGAGCATGCAACACACAGTCACACAACCTGATCTTTTTAATACCTCAGTTTTGGTGATTTTGTCTTGCCACTTATTAAAAATTATTCTGCGCAGACACCGCATATGAAAGCTGTTTAAACATTTCTCTTGGTGTGAGTGAGTTGACCAGGTTTCACTGCCATAAAGAAGAGAACTAAGGACACTGGCATTGATAAACAAGTACTTTTGTTGTAGCAGTAAGATTCCTGTTCCTCTAGACTCTTTTTGTTAATCTGTTCATTGATGTTGCTGCCTTACCAAACCTGCTGTTTATTTCCTGATCTAGGGGTAATTTGCTGCTTACCTCTGATCCTAGATATGTAAATTGATCTACTATCTCCAGTTCTGCGTCGTAAAGAAAGATTGATGGTACCCCATGTGCACCTTGTGACATAATCTGAATCTTTTTGATAATTGTAAAACCAAATTCAGAACAAGCTTAGGAGAATGCAGATAGTAGATATTGCAATTCTTCCTCAGAGTGGGTCATAATTGCAACACCATCTGCTAAAAGCAACTCTCTGATCAGTACCCTCCTAACTTTGGTCTTGGCCTTCAATCATTGATCATTGTAGAGGCCGCCATCTGAGCGTGAGTGAATGTATATACCACCACCCTGACTAGTGGGAGCTAGTACAAAACCTTGCTTAACTCCACTCTTGATTTCAAACTCTTCAGAAGTTGCACCATCAAACTTGATTATACCCTTCATGCCTGTGTGGAACGATTCCACAATGGACAGAAGAGTTGGAGGGCAGCCAATCTTTTTTAGTGCCTTGAACAGACCCTCACGACTGACCAAATCAAATGCATTTTTTGAGGTCGATGAAGGCAATAAACAGTGATTGATTCTGTTCACGGCATTTTCCTTACATTTGTCGCAACGAGAACATCATATCAATGATAGACCGGTTCTGTCTGAAGCCACACTGTGATTCGGGGTAAACTTGATCTCCTAGGACTTGAAGTCTGCGCAGAACAATTCTGGCAAATACTTTACAATGCACAGAAGTGAGATACCCCTATAGAATAGCTCTATTAGCAGGTAGATCTGTGGAGTGAGTGTTTCTTGCCCACTCCTGATAACCTCTATTGGAATCCCATCCTTACCAGGGTCCTTGCCAGATGAAAGTTCATTTATAGCACACTTAACTTCTGTTATCTTGGGAAGTGTGTCCAGGTGGTCAATAGCTGGTAGTGCCTCTATGGCATTGAGAGCATTTTCCGCTAGTTTGGTCTCTTGAGTAAAGCTCCAAATAGTGTTCTACCCATCTATCCATCTGCTGTTTCTTATCAGTGATGATTTCTCCAGTTAGGGTTTTCAGTGTTGCACTTCTTTTGATCATTGGACCACAACCTTTCTTTATCCCTTCATACTATCTTCTGATGTTTTCCGTATCACTTTCATTTTGAATGAACTCACATAACTTGATCCAATAGTCATTTGCACACTGCCTGGCAGACTTTTTTGCACATCCTTCCTATCTTGCTTCAGCTCACTGAGAGTGTTACGCGTTGGTCTTTCCTTGTTTTTTAGGAGAGCTATCTTATTTTTATCAATCAAGGACTGCAGTGCCTGGTTGTTTGTGTCTAATTTTCTAATCAGTTTACGATTGTATTTTTGTTGTTTCTTATATGACGTACCCAAAGGTTTTTCTGTTGTCCATGATATTCTTTGCATTTCTATCAAAAGCCACATTCCAACTTTCATCGGAGGTTTAACAAAGTGTCGTCTTATTGCCCATGGTTCACACCCATACAACAGTACAATGTCTAAGCATGAAGCAAAAGAAATAGAGTAAGAACTAAAAACACACGGACAAGAGAAGTAAAGAAATAAATAAAGAAACATATGAGGTAAACATGGAGATAACGGCACTAGACACCTCAGGATAGGACGGCTGGGTGGGATGGGGAATGGAGAAGAGGAATAGGGGTTGAGTTGTTTAGGTCCCATTGGTTACCTCACTGGGGTATAAGAGATAAAAAATGAAAGATGGAGAAACTTAAGATGTTAAGGGTGTCCGAGAAACAGGGACAAATAGTAGCCATACTGCTGAACGTTCAAGTATTCTGTGTCCTTTGCTAAACGATGCGACATATGCTGGGTTGATTGTCTAGGGAATGTTGCTTTCAGGAGTTTGCCATTGCTGTCTAAACCAGAAGTCAAACTTTCAGTCCAACCAATTGCCGATGTAAAGGTTGAACCTCTTATCCTACCCTCAGCGTGCCCGAAGTTTAACAGCGAGCGCACTTATCATTTCGGCTAAGTCGACTCTTTCTGTAACTAACAACCACAGAATTATGATGTATACATCAGTGTGCTTATGGCGAGGTAGTGGGTTAAACCCTTTCACCGGTCACTTAACAAAATGTTGACTTCTTTTCCTTGACGTGGAGACGTGAATTACAAATATTTCTGAAGTTGGACTGGGTGCGCTTTATGGTGAGGGATATTGGTAAAAGGGAAATCTAATCCCGTACAAACATTAGTCGAGTTCACTAGAAGTAGAGCACGTGCGTGGACTACGTATGAGTTCAAAACGAGCGAAGGCAAAAATAAATAAATAAATAAATAAATAAATATGCATTGAGCTTTTGATAATCAATACTACAAGTCTATAGTTCTCTAAAATGTAAATCCAATCTAGACCAATCTAACCCAATCTTGAAAGAAAATGTTAAGGCCACTTCCAAATATCTGCCTATCAACATGCTACATTGAGACCTGCATGATGTTTCCTTTCAGCGTGTGCTGGTGGATATATTGTTGCTTTTTTTAAACCGTTTCTTTGGCTTTGTGTTGATTGATTCTTTGTTGCCGTCTAGATGTTTGGTCTGTATCGCACGGTTCTGCGGCTTGGTGGTAGCAGGTTCTCGTAACGTCGCTTAGTGCTTTGCTTCCAAGGAGGGATTAAATTGTAATCTGACATGTATGTTTGTAAATGTAACATATGTTGTATTGTTAATATAATTTAAGTAAAACGTATACAAATTATTCGTAATATTATAATTTCTTCTTTAGCCCCGGCTGCAGTACAAGCGCAAGATACAACACTTGCGTCCAACGAAACAGTGACGCCCACAACCAATGAAACATCAGCGCCACCATCCAACGTAACACCAGCGCCCTCAGGTAATGTAACGCCAGCGCCCTCAGGCAACGGGACACCAGCGCCATCAGGTAACGGAACACCAGCGCCATCAGGTAACGGAACACCAGCGCCCTCAGGTAACGGAACACCAGCGCCATCAGGTAACGGAACACCAGCGCCCTCAGGTAACGGAACACCAGCGCCCTCAGGTAACGGAACACCAGCGCCCTCAGGTAACGGAACACCAGCGCCTTCAGGTAACGGAACACCAGCGCCATCAGGTAACGGAACACCAGCGCCCTCAGGTAACGGAACACCAGCGCCCTCAGGTAACGGAACACCAGCGCCCTCAGGTAACGGGACACCAGCGCCCTCAGGTAACGGAACACCAGCGCCCTCAGGTAACGGAACACCAGTGCCCAATGGAGCATCATCCACGTATAAACCGCAGACGGCTGAGGAAGGTAAGCTCATATCTTCATTTACTTCAACTCTAGCAGTTAGCACGCAGACAGCTGCACACAAACACATTCTCAAAGCGTCTCGAGACATGTGCTTCTGCTCCTGCCATGATGACAAAATATGTCTTGTTATTTGTTATTTGTCAAGTAATCACGTGTAACCATACGCACTTACGCGCACCCGCCTCCAATCCAACCACCCACCAACCAAACCCCACCCCGTACATACACATAATATCACTTACATATGCTAAGATGCGTGTTTGTGTGCGTGTGAGTGCGTGCGTGCGCGCAATGCTCGTCTGTCTGTCTGTCTGTCTGTCTGTCTGTCTGTCTGTATGTTTGTATGTATGTACGTACGTACGTACGTACGTATGTATGTGTGTGTATGTATGTGTGTGAATGTATGTATGTATGTTTGTTTGTATGTATGTATGTATTTTTTGATGGACTGATAGGTGGCTTGATGGATGATGCATGCATGCATCCCTGCCTGTCTGGCCGCATACAAGCCTGTCCGTCTGTACCTATCTCTCTGCCTGTTGGTCTGCCTATCTGTGTTTCTGTATACTCACCTGTTCTGTTCTGTCTATATCTATGCCTATCTCAATCAATGATGCATGTTTTCAATGTCTCTCTAGTAAAGGCTCACGATGATGCCGTGAATGTTACCAATTCACTGTCTGATGTCATCACATCATCGAACTGTTCACAGGGTGCCTGCATCACACCGACTATAGGTACCTTAAAGCCCAGTGAATACTGCAGGTAACATTATACAATTATGGAATACTACATTTGTAAAACACTTGAGGTGCTTGTTTTCATGTGTTTTCTCTCTTAATCTAAAGTTGCTGTGCTAGATACCAGATCCCGTTGTTCACTGTGGGAGAGGAAGATTGGCTCGCTATTACTCCGTGTACCCAGGGCTACAAACAAGGTGCTGGTCCTTCACATACCCACACGGGCCCCTGCTTCAGGACACGTTTATGTTGCACATAATGGTCAGTTATGTCCCCGATTTTCATAGCTACCATCTCTGTGACGAAGGGGTTACCGGCTCAATTATTAATCCCGCATAATGCGTTCGAAACACAGTAGCTGGCAATGTGGAAACAGAACGCTTTGTGTTTGATTTCATAAAATGGTATGAGTTCCGGTCGTCGAGAAAGTAATGGCAATCTACTGAACGTAAACTTGCCAAGAAATCACACACATCGAAAAATATACTGGGGTAGGGCGTTATATTCTGGGAAGGTTGTGCAACTAACTTTTCAAAACTATACTGAGGTGGCTCTCCTTGGTTAGATTTTTATGTCCTAGCCTGCGACTGGCCTAGCAAGCAGGGCATGTTTCCTAATGCTCAAATAAAAAAAAAAGAAAGAAAACATAAATAAAAGCATAATCGGGGAACCCTTACACGGGTACTCTCCCGCTGTTTATACTTCACCTCGACACCGCAAGGTGCAAGAGGAACCTGATAAGATGAGATGATGATGATGATGATGATGATGATGTGACTGACGTCACAAGTGGCAACAATAAAATATCGAAAATCATTAAAAAGTGAATAGTTTGTTCAAGTTCAATGTATAACATATTTGTTTCAGTATGTTTTTGTTTCCAACATGTTTTTCTCTCAATTCTTTTTAATCATGTAATGACAAAAGTAGCATTTGCATCTTTTACACCGAAGCTCTTATACCACATTCGGATTTTGTATTTCTAAGAGGGCCATACATTACTAGTATTATTGGGAGTCTTCGCTGGCTGTTGAAGATGAAGACGGGACGCGTATGGGAATGTCTTGATTGCTGTGCTGTAAGTTCTTGACTCGACTCATTTCGGCTCGGCTCAGTGTCAATGAACAAATTGTGACGAGTCAGGATTCATTGGAGACGTGGCATCTGAGACGAAAGTTGCGAATAACATCGACTGCCAGAGTAACTAACATTGACTGCCTGGAAGAGAATAGTGAAAGTAGAACATTATGTACATAAAACTATAATAAAGTGACAAACAATGACATTTAGACGTGTCATGAGAAGAGAAGCAGAGATAAACACAGCTCTGTGGACATGTCAAGAGATGAGAAACAGGGACAAACACATTTCTGTGGACATGTCATGAAAAGAGATGCAGAGACAAACACATTTCTGTGGACATGTCATGAGAAGACATGCAGAGACAAACGCATCTTTTTGGTCATGCAAAGATAAGACAAGCAGGTACAAACACATTTCTTCGGACATGTCATGAGAAGAGACGCAGAGACAAACACATCTTTTTGGAGTGAACAAAACGAACAAACTTTATTTTCAAAGGGTTAAGAATTGGGCACGCAGGCCAGTCTAACATTCTGCCCGTCTATCACTGTCTTTCATACATTATTTCATTCACACATCATTCATGGCTAGTAGAGAACAGCAACAATATAAAAGATGTGCATCATAAAGGCATGGACAAAATGTGAACATCAAAATTACACGACACAGTAATATTAGATAATGGTCTGACACTTGTTATTAGCTATGTGGAATGTACTGATCTACCAAAAGGGGACTGGCTGTTATACTAGGGTTTTGTTATTACTATTATTTCTATTATTAAGGGGGGGGGGGGAGGGGGTAATACGTACTGAGATAGTTTTCGAATAATATGGACATGTAAAGAGAAGAGAAACAGAGACAAACACATTTCTTTGGACATGACAAGAGAAGAGAAGCAGAGACAAACACATTTATTTGGACATGCCATGAGAAGAGAAGCAGAGACACACAAAGATCTCTGAACATGTCACGAGAGGTGAAGCATTGGAATACACAGTGAGTACTGGGAAGATCAGTGTTATAAGAGGCTAGGAAGAGGCGGACAACAAGAAATGTTGCTTAATGTCTTCAGCCGATAGCATGTAGGAGTCACTGCAATACAACTTTGCCACAACAGCAGGGACTTAGGTCAAGAAAATACATAAACGCCAACGCCATATGGTTTCGGTGTTCCATCTTACGCAATGAAAATTCTTACACAATGTTCACTGTTACACAGTCTCCACTCTTACACAATATAAACTCTTACACAATGTACACTCTTACACAGTGCACACTCTTACACAATGTACACCCTAACATGAAGTAAAGTCGCACACAACGTACAATCTTACACGATATACAGTCTTACACAATGCACAGTCTTACACAATGCACAGTCTTACACAATACACAGTCTTACACAATGCACAGTCATGCCACTCACGTTGACTGATTCTCTTCTGGTGAAGGAAACTCTATGATTATGCCGACTGTATCAGAGCCTTGGAATGCACCAAAAACAATAAGGACCTAATGACCGCTATCGATGACTTGGGGACCAAGTTTCCAACATGCAGTAAGTGTCTTCTAGTGATTGTGCATCTGCAGAGTCGTTGTATCGCTTTGGAGAGCAGGCTTGTCTATCTGCGCCGCAGTCTGTAGAGGTGGGGATTGTTGACACAGATGAAGAAGAAGAAGAAGAAGAAGAAGAAGAAAAAGGAGGAGGAGGAGGAGGAGGAGGAGGAGGTGGAGGGTGAGGGGAGGGGTTGGGGGAAGAGGGGAGGAATAATAATAATAATAATAATAATAATAATAATAATAATAATAATAATAATAATAATAAGACGAAGAAGAAAAGAAAGAAACTTCATCCTGTATTACCCCCTGTATGTCCGTCTATATAAATAAGTAATTCACTGGTACGGTTCTTGGTGGCTATTAGAGATATTGTGCTAGCTTCATATTGTATACAACAATCGGCACTCGTTGCGGATGAAGTGTATATAATCCCGGCCGCCTTTACTTTCCAATTTATTTTCTGGTACCCATGTACGGCAAGGAACAGTCAATGAGACAACGGTATACCACGGTACACGTAGAAAGTATGCTAACCACAGTTTGACCATGATTCTCTATTTGGTTCTGGTGTGACGTAATCAAACAAATTTGACCTTTTGGGGAATACTAACTTAATTATACTGATAATTAGCACATCTGTGAAACAAGTTAAAATTTTCAAATATCTTGGAAATCTGATCACAGAAGATGGCAGAATAGACAGAGAGATGTAAATCAGATGTCAGTAAGCATGTGAGCTTATATATCAACCAACTATTACCATCATCATCATCATCATCATCTTCCACTTCTGAAGTCAAGCGTCGTGGGGAGGAATAATTTGCGTTCCAGCGCCCGGTGGACGGCACTGGATAGTGTCATTCTGTGAGGTTGTACAATGTCTCTGATGTCGTCAATCAATTTTCTTCTTGGACGTCCTCGTGGTCTCGTCGCAGATGATCTTTGATGTAAGGCCAGTGATGGTAGTTGTTGATGTTTCATTCTAATGACATGGCCAAACCACTTGATCTTCTGTCTGTCAATAAATGTGGCACAAGGTGTTGATCCAACAGTCTGTCTGATAGTAGCATTTCTTACTCGGTCTCGGATTGTTAAGTTGGCAGCTCTCCTCAGGCATCTCATTTCGCAGGTGTTGATTTTGCGAAGGTGTAATTTGGATAAAGTCCAGGTTTGAGATTGGTAGCATAGGGTTGGTGTGAATATGCTGTTTATTATCTGTCGTTTTGCGGACATGGGTATGTTTGGATGTTTCAGTAAGGGTGATAGTTGATATGTAAGTGCACTAGCTTTTTGACATCTGATGTCAATTTCTCTGTCCAATCTGCCATCTTCTGTGATCATACTTCCAAGGTATTTGAATTCTTTAACTTGTTTTAGAGGTGTGTTATTTATCTGTATATTTAGTGGGCCTGGCGATCTGCTAACTTGCATTACTTCGGTTTTGGCTGTGTTTATACTCATATTGTATCTGCTGCAGGTTGAACTCAGATTAGTAATATGATTTTGTAGTCTGCCCTCATCGCTGTAAAACAGGCACTGATAATCTGCAAATAGAAGTTCATTTATTCCCTGTGGGTCAGTTGTTTCATCTGGAGTAAAGAGTTCTAAATTTTCTGAATCTGGTCTGTCGAGACTTGCTTCTTTGGAGATTCTGTCCATGTAGATATTGAATAGCAGGGGAGAGAGCACACATCCCTGCCTCACTCCTGTATTGACTGTGAACATATCTGATATACCTTCCTGTGTTCTTACTGCACTTCGGCTCGAGTGGTACATGGCTATGATATTTTCTAGCAGTTGCCCTTCTATCCCATAGTCTTCAAGGATGGTCCATAATTTGTATCTGTCTACTCTATCAAAAGCCTTTTCCTGATCTACAAACACAATATTCTGCTGGTCACTATATTCAATAGTTTTTTCACAAATTTGTCTAAGTGTAAATAATGCATCAGTGCAACTTTTTCCTTTCCGAAAACCGAATTGTGCTTTGCTTAACTGTTGTTCAACTATTGGTCTAGCTCTTTGTTCCAAAAGTTTTGCATACATTTTCCCTATATGGCTTAGGAGTGATATACCTCTGTATGTTTCGCACTCTCTCATATTGCCTTTCTTTTTCCATATTGGTACTATTATTGCCTGTTGCCAATCATCTGGGACTTTTCTTTCTTCCCATGCTATATTAAAAAGTCTTGTTAGCCATTTAACTCCTGTTTCCCCACAGGCCGGAATAGCTTCTGTGGTTATTCCATCTGGACCTGGTGATTTGTTCTTAGGACTTTTCTGTATAACTGCTTTGACTTCTGCATGTATGAAATTTGGTTCTTGCTGTCCCTGGCGTTTAGGCACAAAAGTGAGGTTTCCTATGTTATGTGTGGGGTTAAGTAGTTCTTGAAAGTATTCTGCCCATCTTGCTAGTCTTTGTTGTGGGTTAAATATTGGTATACCTCTTTTGCTGTTTATGATGGTGGTTGGGTTGTAACATGCATCTCTGTTTCTCATTGTGGTGACACGTTTATAAAATTCTCTTGGGCAGTCTTTGCTAAGGGTCGCCATCTGTTCACCGTATATTCTCCAGGATTCATCTTTAGATGCTCTAATTGTTCGTTTTGAATTACGTCGTGCTATTCTATAAGTAATATAGTCCTGTTCAGATTTAGTTGTGGTCCACTTTTTGAATGCTACCTTCTTTTTGAATATGCTATCTTTAACTTCGTTGTTCCACCAGGCTGTTCGTAATCTTTTGTCTTGCCCTACTTTCTTTGTTCCACATTTATTTTTCAGTGTGTCGAGCATGGCAGCCTTGAAACATGTCCATTCCTTATCTACGCTTGAGTGGTCATCAGGGATGTTCTTATGTAGGTTTTGGATTTCTTGATTGAATTCGTCTTTAACTGTATTTTCCTGCAGCCTCCTGTAATTGATGACATGTGTTGTTACTTTTTTGTTTCTTATTCTCCTGTGTGATGAAATCTTTTTTATTATGACTGGTTTGTGATCAGTATCAACATCTGTATTTGGGAGTGCTCTTGAATCTAATAGTAGCCTTCTGTCTGATTTCCTAATTAGAATAAAGTCAATTTGGGATGCTTGGTTTATGTCATTCCATTTATACCAGGTTTTGGTGTGGCTACGACGATGTTGAAAAAAACTATTTGCTATTATTAGTCCATGTTCCGAACATATGTTGAGTAGATGTTGACCATTGCTGTTACAATCAGTCTCTGTGTCGCTGAATGGCCCCATGCAATCCTCCCACGGTGTTCTTCGTGTGCCTATTCGTCCGTTAAAATCACCCATCACAACTAGTTCATCTGTCTCCTTGACATTATTTAACGTGTCTGCAAGTTTATCAAAATATTCGTCTTTGTCTTCGTCGCTGTAAGTGTCATTACATGGGGCGTATGTTTGTATAAAAGTTGTTGTTCTATTTCCTTCTTTGATCTGTACTAGTATTATCCTTTCTGATATAAATTTAGTGTTGATAATGGCTTTCGCTTTGTCTGGATGCAACAAAAAACCCACTCCATGTTTAGCTGTAGCTCGCTGATCGACGCCACTCCATATAAGGACGTAACCTTCATGTGTTTGTTTCGTGTTCTGCCCCTTTTTCCTAGTGTCTGCGAGTCCTAATAATTGAATATTTGATTGTTTCATAAACTCTACAAGAGCTGGTTTCTTATATCCTAGACCTGTAACATTCCAAGTTGCAAAAATCTCCTTTCTATTTGAAGTGTGTCGAAATTTAGCGGTTGTCGTCGTTAGTCGTTTGTTGTGACGCTTCGGTGTGTAGTTTCCGGCGTGAACGCTGATAGAGCTGCGTTTTTCTCTCAATTTCCTCCATAATTCGCGAGCAATAGTTCTTGATCACGATCTTGAAATCTGATCACAGAAGATGGCAGAATAGACAGAGAGATGTAAATCAGATGTCAGTAAGCATGTGAGCCTATATATCAACCAACTATTACCAATACTGGAATATTCAAAGCATACACATGTCCGCAAAACGACACATAATAAACAGCATATTCACACCAAGCCTATGCTACCAATGCCAATTTTGACATTATCCAAATCATACTTACACAAAATCAACACTTTAGATGAGATTCTTGAGAAGAACTGTCAACTTAACTATCCAAGATCGAGTAAGAAATGATGTTATCAGACAGACCGTGGGATCAACAACTTGTGCCACATATATCGAAAGACAGGCAATCAAATGGTTTGGCCATCTCGTAAGAATGTAACACCATCAACTACCAGCACTGGTCAAACTGCAAAGAAAATTTGCTACGAGAGAAAGAGGACTCCTAAGAAGAAAATTGATTGACAACATCACAGACATTGTACATCTATCCAGTGCCACCCACCGGGAGCTGGGACGCCATTTATTCCTTTCCAGGAAACTTGACAGCAAAAGTGGAAGATTGTGATGATGATGATGATGATGATGATGATGATGATGATGATGATGATGATGATGATGATGATGGTGATGATTACTAACGGTTGTTCCCAAGAGGATATTCTTTATCAAGTGCTTTGCCGAATTCCTTCTCCATATCTAGCGATGTCCACCAATGTGTATCAATTCGTGTGCTGACTCCATTCCATACATGACACAGGACTTCTCCCCCTGTCTTCCTCTTGCCACAAACTTTCCAATTGTCACAACATGTTCCAGTTGTTATCTTCTACATGTTGTCTCCTATGTAGGAAGTTGTGTTTCTAAATGTTGTCTTCTAAGAAGGGTGTTATGTATCTAAAGATGTCAACTCATGGTGTCCTCAGGTGGATGCATCGCTGAAGTAACGCTGATGTTGCTGATGTTGCCCTTACTCTCATCTCTGCTGCCCAGACAATAACAACATCTTCCAGATGACCAATGACTATCGGTAACGACGAAAGAAACATTAGTTCAGATGTGTGTGCTGAGGGAATAATAATAATTATTATTTAACCGCCAGGCTGTTTGCTTGACAATCGACACAAATATAACATAAAAAGGATTGTGATGAAGAAAACCGCGTAAAACATAAGTCACAATCTAAATATTTTCATGTAGAAAACCACGTAAAAGATAATTCATAAACTAAAAGTTGTCACGAAGAAAACTTCGTAAAACATAAGTCATAAACTAAATATTGTCACATAGCAAACATCGTAAAACATAAGTCATTAAACCAACATGCAGAAAACATCGTAAACCATAATTCATAAACTACAGATTGTCATTTATAAAACCTCGTAAATCATGAACACAGCTACAATAAACACATATACGTGCATCTACAGCACATCATCGCCATCGTGACGTGGCAGGTCCTTGCAGAACGCGGCTCTCATCAAAAGTCTGATGGAGATTCTCTATCTTTCGTTAGCTTTCATTTACTTGCATTCATGCAAGCTAAAAACGTTTACGTGTATCCATACAACATGCTAGGAAGTAAATGTATCCATACAATATATAAACATTTACATGTAGCCATACAAATCGTATACATATATAAATTCACAGAATATTTACAAGTATAGCTGCATCCACATAACAGAAAACACACCCGTAGATTTAAGCATGCAATACTCAAGCATATAAACACGTACATTGGCTTATTAAACATCACATAATAGTGATGAAAGGCGTGGTTCCTGGACGAAGAGAAAGGGTAGGGGGTGTGGGGGGGGGGGGGGGGGGGGGGCACAAGAAAATGAAGACACATTAAACGCGATCATGCACGAAACAAGTACTAAAGATATTGAAGACACAATGAACGTGATCATGCACTAGACAAGGACCAAAGACATTGAAGACACATTGAATGTGATCATGCACGAGACAACGACACAAAACATTGAAGACACATTGAGCGTGATCATGCACGAGACAACGACACAAAACATTGAAGACACATTGAGCGTGATCATGCACGAGACAAGGACAAAAGACATTGAAGACACATTGAACGTGATCATGCACGAGACAACGACACAAAACATTGAAGACACATTGAGCGTGATCATGCACGAGACAAGGACAAAAGACATTGAAGACACATTGAACGTGATCATGCACGAGACAACGACACAAAACATTGAAGACACATTGAGCGTGATCATGCACGAGACAAGGACACAAGACATTGAAGACACATTGACCGTGATCATGCACGAGACAAGGACACAAGACATTGAAGACACATTGAGCGTGATCATGCACGAGACAAGGACACAAGACATTGAAGATACATTGAGCTAGATCATGCACGAGACAAGGGCCAAAGACATTGAAGACACATTGAGCTGGATCATGCACGAGACAAGGACAAAAGACATTGAAGACACATTGAGCGTGATCATGCACGAGACAAGGACAAAAGGCATTCAAGACACATTGAGCGTGATCATGCACGAGACAAGGACACAAGACATTGAAGACACATTGAGCGTGATCATGCACCAGACAAGGACACAAGACATTGAAGATACATTGAGCTGGATCATGCACGAGACAAGGACCAAAGACGGTGAAGACACATTGAGCTGGATCATGCACGAGACAAGGACACAAGACATTGAAAACACATTGAGCGTGACCATGCACGAGACAAGGACACAAGACATTGAAAACACATTGAGTGTGACCATGAACGAGACAAGGACACAAGACATTGAAAACACATTGAGCGTGACCATGCACGAGACAAGGACACAAGACATTGAAAACACATTGAGCGTGACCATGCACGAGACAAGGACACAAGACATTGAAGACACATTGAGCGTGACCATGCACGAGACAAGGACACAAGACATTGAAAACACATTGAGCGTGACCATGCACGAGACAAGGACACAAGACATTGAAAACACATTGAGCGTGACCATGCACGAGACAAGGACACAAGACATTGAAGACACATTGAGCGTGACCATGCACGAGACAAGGACACAAGACATTGAAAACACATTGAGCGTGACCATGCACGAGACAAGGACACAAGACATTGAAGACACATTGAGCGTGACCATGCACGAGACAAGGACACAAGACATTGAAGACACATTGAGCGTGACCATGCACGAGACAAGGACACAAGACATTGAAAACACATTGAGCGTGACCATGCACGAGACAAGGACACAAGACATTGAAAACACATTGAGCGTGACCATGCACGAGACAAGGACACAAGACATTGAAGACACATTGAGAGTGACCATGCACGAGACAAGGACACAAGACATTGAAAACACATTGAGCGTGACCATGCACGAGACAAGGACACAAGACATTGAAAACACATTGAGCGTGACCATGCACGAGACAAGGACACAAGACATTGAAGACACATTGAGCGTGACCATGCACGAGACAAGGACACAAGACATTGAAAACACATTGAGCGTGACCATGCACGAGACAAGGACACAAGACATTGAAAACACATTGAGCGTGACCATGCACGAGACAAGGACACAAGACATTGAAGACACATTGAGCGTGACCATGCACGAGACAAGGACACAAGACATTGAAAACACATTGAGCGTGACCATGCACGAGACAAGGACACAAGACATTGAAGACACATTGAGCGTGACCATGCACGAGACAAGGACACAAGACATTGAAAACACATTGTACGTGACCATGCACGAGGCTGAAGGACTGGTGAAAGATCTAGAACTATTTCGGCAGACCGTGAAGCGTGCGGCGTTCTGCAAACCACATGGTACATGATGATGATGATGATGATGAATGTTTGATTATCTGCTAACATATATACGTTTAGAATTGTATAATTCATTGATGCGTTATGTCTCCTTTTATGACTCAGTGAGTAACTCCAGCCTGTATACTTTTTCAACATGTCTATACTGTAATTGCAACAATGTCTATACCTATCCAACATTTCTATACTTTAATTTGTTGTTGTTGTTGTTGTTGCATATCCCTTACAGGACGTTGCAGTCAACATCAGCATTTTCAGCTGCTGTTGTTGTACTAGGCTAGATTACGCTCAGTAGTTTGCCATTGCTTTCTGAGCGACCGGCTCACATACCCCATAAGTTATCAACGCGGCGAGAACCGCTTCCGATTCTCGCACATGTTACGTTTCTCACGAGAATATACCGGATTATGGAGAAAAACGTAAACTCCTAGGCCAGGGAGACCAGCATACTTTAAGTAGAACACATTATTTTGCTGGTAGGCGTATATTTAATTTATTTATTTATTGATCATTTTCGCTTATTTACATATTCATTTATTTATATATTCATTTTGTTTTACAGCATGTTCATACAAATAATTTTATTTATGTATCTTTTTATTTATTGTTGTGCTATTTGTTTATCTAATCGTTTTTCGTGTTCTTCTTTTTTCCCCTAAAGATATTTTGAATTTATTTATCTTGTTTTGTGTCTACCTATCTGCTTCTGCATTACCTAACATATGTTTACTTACTTGATGTGTATCTGTTTTTCCTTCTTCTCTTTATGTATCTATTTGCATATTTTATTGTTACTTTCCTGTTTATGTATTTGCACTATGTATTAAGCAACATCGGCTGCAGGAAAATACGGTTAAAGACGTATTCAATCAAGAAATTAAAAAAAAAAAAAAAACTACATAAGAACATCCCTGATGACTACTCAAGCATAGAATAGGAATGGACAATTTTCAAGGCTGCCATGCTCGAGACACTGGAAAATAAATGTGGAACAAAGAAAGTAGGACAGGACAAAAGATTAAGAACAGCTTGGTGGAACAACGAAGTTAAAGATAGCACATTCAAAAAGAAAGTAGCGTTCAAAATATGAAACACAACCAAATCTGAAGAAGACTGTTACTTATAGAATAGCACGACGAAATGCCAAACGAACAATTAGAGCATCTAAAGATGAATCCTGGAGAATATACGGTGAACAGATGGCGACCCTTAGCAAAGACTACCCAAGAGAAATGGGCCAATACAATGAGAAACAGAGATGCGTGCTACAACCCAACCACCATAATAAACAGCAAAAGGGGTATACCAATATTTAATCCTCAACGAGGACTTGCAAGGTTGGCAGAATATTTTCAAGAACTACTTAACCCCACACATAACATAGAAAAACCTCACTTTTGTGCTTAAAAGTTATGGACAACAAGAACCAAATTTCATACCTCCAGAAGTTAAAACAGTTATAAGAACAGTCATAAAAGCAAATCACCGGATCCAGATGAAATAACCACAGAAGCTATTCAGTCATGTGGGAAAACAGGAGTTAAATGGCTAACAAGACTTTTTAATATAGCATGAGAAGAAAGAAAAGTCCCAGATGATTGGCAACAGGCAATAATAGTACCAATATGGAAAAAGAAAGGCAATATGAGAGAGTGCGAAACATACAGAGGTATATCACTCCTGAGCCATATAGGGAAAATGTAAGCAAAACTATTGGAACAAAGAGCTAGACGCATAATTGGGTGACACAAGGGCAATTGCTAGAAAATATAATAGCCATGTACCACTCGAGCCGAAGTGCAGTAAGAATACAAGAAGGTATATCAGATATGTTCACAGTCAATACAGGAGTGAAACAGGGATGTGTGCTCTCTCCCCTGCTATTCAATATCTACATGGACAGAATTTCCAAAGAAGCAAATCATGACAGAAGAGATTCAGAAAATTTAGAACTCGTTACTCCAGATGAAACAGCTGACCCACAGAGAATAAATGAACTTCTATTTGCAGACGATCTGTGCCTGTTTTACGGCGATGAGGGCAGACTACAAAATCATATTACTAATCTGAGTTCAACCTGCAGCAGATACAGTATGAGTATAAACACAGCCAAAACCGAAGTAATGCAAGTTAGCAGATCGCCAGGCCCACTAAGTATACAGATAAATAGCACAACTCTGAAACAAGTTAATTTCTGAATTCAAATATCTAGAAATAATGATCACAGAAGAGATCAGAATGGACAGAGAAATGGAAATCAGATGTCATAAAGCTAGTGCACTTACATATCAACTATCACCCTTACTGAAACATTCAAATATACCCATGTCCGCAAAACGACAGATAATAAACAACATATTCACACCAACCCTATGCTACCAATCTCAAGCTTGAACTTTATCCATATCACACTTTTGCAAAATCACCACCTGCGAGATGAGATGCTTGAGGAGAGCTGCCAAGTTAACAACCGAGACCGAGTAAGAAATGCTGTTATCAGACAGACAGTGGGATCAACATCTTGTGCCACATTTATTGAAAGACAGAAGATCAAGTGGTTTGGCCATGTCGTTAGAATGCAACACCAACAACTACCATCACTGGCCTTACATCAAAGATCATCTGCGACGAGACCAAGAGGACGTCCAAGAAGAAAATGGATGGACGACATCAAAGACATTGTACAATCACACGGAATGACACTATCCAGTGCCGTCCATCGGGCACTGGAGCGAAAATTATTCCTCCCCACGACGCTTGACGGCAGAAGTGGAAGATGATGATGATGATGATGATGATGTTGATGATGATGATGATGATGAAGCAACATCTCTATAAGAATGCCTTAAAGATGGAGTGCAAATACGTTGAGCTAAAGATTACGATATGGACGGTGTAATATTCTGTTATGATAATTTGGCCGTGTCCAACGTGTGCCGCGTGGTTACACACCCGCTTCACACGCCAGTGATCCGGGGCTTGTTTCCGGATCCGGTCAGGGATATGCACTACTGACGAGCTCAAACGAGAGCGAAACTCTAGTATAGTGCTTCCGTATTGACGTGGATAGACCTTAGGTTCATACCAGAATACGATCAGCGTTGCCAGTAGTGGGTTGTGCTCAATATTTAAATACGTAAACAATTGTTGCCTCTAATTTCCCTTGTCAGTTCTTCTTGAACTGAAGATCACGGATTAAATCACACGTTTTAACATGATATTCATAGTTATTCATTTGAGGAGAGGTAGAGACATAACTGCATACCCTTTGAAATCTTAAAAACAATATCTTTGTAACCCATTTTTAAATAAAATGTGTAACAATAATTTAGAATCCATTTTTAAATAAAAGTTATAACAATGAAATCATAAATGACAAAACCATGTGTTTGATTATGTTTGTGTCTGTGTGTTCTACCGTTCATCAGTTTATTCATACGTCATCTGTCTGTCTGCCTGTCTGCCTTTCTATCTATCTTCTGCCTGTCTGTCTTTATATGTATCTGTCTGCCATTATGTCCATTCGACAGTCCACTACTTGCTTTTCAATTGCCTGCACATATTTCCTAAATCATGTATAAGAAGCTAAGAAAGATCTGAGAAAACGAAGCTTACAGTGATAAAGAAGTCACACTGGCGTGTGATAACCAGGTTAGTTGATACTAAAGGGTCTTCTATTATCATGTTATCGTGGACAATTAGCAGATAAATGAGGAATTGCGTGGAAGCTGGGAGATGTGATTTTATATAAAAATAGTGAGAAAGAACAACGAAGATATCTTGAAAGAAGTTAAATAACACAGAGAATTCGCATCAGAATAAGACAGTCCACATTCTGTGGGCAAGTCATGCCATGTGGAAAACTGAGAATGGCGTCACAACGGAGAGATTGAAGGGGAGAGTGGCAGAAGGAGACCAAGAAAGAAGAGGCTGGACAGTTTGACATCATGGCATGGAGGGAAGCATGTATCAGTAATTATTGGCATCACAAGAGACAGGGCTGTGGACGGTCATCAGCACTAACGCCACACGACATTGATTATAAGAAGTTAGTAGAACAGCGCATAAATGCTTTTGAATATAAATATTATAGACGAGTTCTAAGAATATCTTGGGTAAAGAAAAGAACAAATGCATCAATACTTCAAGAGCTGAATATTGAAGAAGGTTGGCTATTAAAAACGATAAAACTAAGAAAATTGAAATATTTGGGTCACTTGAAACGTCACGAAAGTTTGGAGAGAACAATAATGGAGGGGTATATGCCTGGGAAGAGAGGAAGAGGAAGGCCAAAGAGAAGATGGGTGCAGGTTGTGGCGGATGATCTCCAGATGGGTGTATCGGACGCGGGACATCTTGCTTATGATCGAGAGGTTTTCCAGAAGTTTGTTATGGGAGCGAGGTTCTGCAGAGGACATGCTACTGAATGAATGAGTTAGTTAGTTGTACATCCTTTACATAACATTGCAGTCAACACCAACATTTTTTGCTGTTGTAATGTAGTAGCTGCCATTGCTTTCTGAACGACCGGCATCCATACAATTTCGTAAAAAACCAACTCAACGCGGTTTGCTGCCAAATCGTGTTGAAAGCGAGTTTGCGAGATCACGAACCACGTCCGTAACCCATTCGTCGCGGAGCCTGCTTGATTATAAGAAGACAACTTTGATTATTGACGAAACATTGATTATAAAGAAGACAGGATTGATTATTGAAGAAACATTGTTTATAAGAAGGCAACATTGATTATTGAAGAAACATTGAGCTCTATGTAAACTCTACGTTGTTGCACTCTGGTGACTTGTTTGGCTACAAAACACCACTACTAGTGAAGTGGAGTATTTTAGGTGAGGTATGTGACAGGACCACTCGACGATATCCTGGTACTTGGTGTGCATAGTGATACCCCACGCATTGCTGATAAGAGCGCGTCTGGTCGAAGTTATTAATCATTGTATTTGATCTACCTCCGTTTCTAAAACACATGTGTACACACACACACACAAACACACACACACACACACACACACACACTCTCACACATGGACGTAGGTAACGTCACTAAACAGATATCAGGACAGATTCCTTTCCATAAATTCAATTTCGGTCACGTACTTCCTGCTCTGGAGGTTCTTTACAAGGGGCGTTGCCATAGCAAACAGTAAACAAAGAAAAGTAACGGGATATTCTGCCCCCTATCAGGCGTGTTGTGTCTGTGGTAGGTAAAGAGATCAAAGAATGCTTATCTGGACCTAAAACTATTGGGTGGGGTTGAGTTGAGCTGAGTCAAAACCTATATCACAGCTAACGGGAAATTCCCATAAGCGATCCGTCCTCTTCTTTAACAATCAAGGAAGAGACCCAATATGAGTGGTGCCAGATGCTGTTTGAGTAATTGTCCGTCTGTCTTGTCCTCGGAGAACTGAGTGTCGGCCAGATCCTCTAGTCACTCCCCGTTACACCATTCACTCCAGGCAGGAAAGTCTCCGTGCCGAAGTCGTTATGCCATCATCACCGAATGTTTTGGGTTCGATTTCAGACCACTTCGTTCAGTTCACGAGTGTAATTGCCTCGGAGACACCCAAGGGTGGTCACTCAGCTGCGGAGTTCGTGCTTTGTGCCACAATTTCAGCAGGCCGGCTTTCGGAAAGAGACCGGGCCGTATGGGATAAAACCCGGTGCAATTAAATCGATCGTCTTTCCTTTTACACCTGTTTTATGTCCCTTTCTCTCTCCGCAAGCAATGATGCAGCATCTGTTTTTCCACACTACATACACGTTCCCATAGGCCCTGACCACGACTGCCTAATCGTGCACCAATACACAAGCCAGGGATGCAGATCCAGCCAATGTTTCCTCCTGCTTGTTTCCCAACACACCTGCATGTCTAGGGTCAACCACACAACGGATGTATATTACTTTAGATTTTGTATTTGACGCCTACCTCTTTGCAAGAAGCACGCCTGTCTTCACGCTGTTCAGCATGCTCTGTGAGTGTGTTACAATCATGGAATGTGTGTCCTGTTAGCCTCCCGCCAGCGGAACGACGCAAGTGTCCTCCAACACTAACAGCATGATCTGTGGGTCAGTTACATTCACGATATGTATGTCCTGTTTTTCCATCAGCCAGAGATCGCTGCATGCGTCCACCAACACTCTTAGTCTATTCGGTGTATGGTGCTGGCCCCAATTTTCGACCAATCGGCTCTCGGTGGGTGTCGTGTTCAATGCCAAGCCGGATTTCTCCAGGGCGTGAGAGAATGTCCGAAAGACTGTTGTGGCTGCAAAAAGTTCAACGTGGTCAAATGGATAGACTTCCGGTATACGTACGGATGGGTAGCGGGATCATCGCATGCACCAGTTAGTTCGACTTAAGCGTTGCCTTCCCGTTCAGAAAGTAATGACAAACACTACTGATCGTATAATTTCCTAGAAGATCAATCTGGGGTAAGGACTTGATCTCAATGTTCAGCACAGAACATGCAACATGTAGGATGTAGATGCAAGGTCTTGGGCATGACGAGCCAGTGGAGAGTAATGTATGGTAATACCACAGAAAAAAAAAAAACACAAACAACAGAACAAACATACACAGTTGAACAGAATCATGAAATGGAAAAACAAAACAAGAAAGATGATAATAAGATTTTTGTTCTCAGTAAAACATAATAACATCGATACAAATGATAATCTGCAGCGGGGAAAATGGTAAAATTAATGGAATATTTTAATAATATAATATATATTATATTATATATAAAATATATAATAAATGGAAAATTTCATATTCCTTTTCTTTGATATTTCATTTAAATTATGCCACTCTGCACGAAGAATTCATGTATTTACTTGTCTCAGCATTCTCTGTAAGTCTGATACAATCGCGACATGTGTGTACTGTTTGTCCTCCAGTCAGCGGAAAGCCGATGTAACTGCCTCCACCTCCATTCTCAAAACATCAAAACACAGATGATAATGAAAAGCTAAAGAGGAAATGACAACCTAAATGGTGCGTAGTGCAGTCTTGATTACAACCGTTTACCGCTGTATGACTGTTTACGTTGCTATAGCAATGATATCAACAAAGCAGTACACGACCGCACACGTCAAACCTAAATCCCCGAGATACATACACAACAGATAATACCAGGTAAAAATGTAGTTTCCTGTTTCACTAGACCACTGCGCAAGTCGTGATAAGAGAGACATGGTATGTGGTCGCTAGGATTTTATCTAAGCAAAATTAAATGCAATGCATACAACTGAACAAGGATTTAAATCTGCTTGTTCAATCGCGCTGTACCGGTTCGCTTCGTGGATGCCATCTCTGTGAATGTTACATGGACATCAAGGAATTGTCGAGTTGCGCAAGGATGGTGGCTAGACTCTCGCCTGCCGTCTATGTGTCCATGAGTTTGGTTAGAGATTTCCTTTCTGATGTATGATTCCTCTGAATCCCTGCACACGTCTCTGTCAGCGTAACTAGACCCAGCTTATAGCGGATACCAAGTGGCTGCCGCAACTCATAGACTAGGCTGATCGATTTCTCTACCTCGATAACCGCCGCCTTCATCTTCAGAAGTTTTGGTTGGACTCCATTTTACTACACCGGCCAGTTCTTCCACAAACCGCCGCCTGCCTCTTGTGGAGACTCTAATAAACACACTTAGTATTGTTTGGCGCTCATAGAAGTGAGAAGAAGGAAGTAGAGACTAAAGGACGAACTAGATAACATAAACATTGAAAGCTTTAGTTACCGACCGTGATTCGAACATGTCTTCTCCAAGTGACGACAACGCCTCGCTGCAGGAACAAGTATACTTTCGCGCAAGACAAACCAGACACCCCTAAAAACAAAGGTGTCTTCATTAGCCAGGTCTATCGTACACATGAACCTACATCTAAGGAATACGGACAGAATTCGTCTGTAACCACTGAGATAGCACCATAGGTCTCTGAAGTTTATATTAAACCAGCATAGGTAAAATAACAAACAGGTGAGCCCAGTACCAGAGCGCTATATGTCAGCTCTGCAATTATGGAAGCCTCCTTCGATGGCTTAATGCCCATGGCCCGCACCTGCCTTCCCTTAAAGGCTGACCGTGAAGTTTTCAACCGTTCTAACATGACCATCAGGTATGTGGACGGAACCACAACAGGTTTCAAAACCGGACACACCGCAAGTACGTCTGATAAAATACTCTGGTTGAACGCAGAAGAAGATGAAATAACAAACAGACAAACACATTAAGCCGTAATGTTCTGTCCAGTATATCCGCTTCAAATGTTTGTGAATATATTGGACGCAGCATCATGGCCCGATGTGTTTGTGTGTTTGTTATTTGACCTATTTTATTTTACCTATCCTGGTTTAATATAAAAATATGTGACCTATGGTGCTATTTCAATGGTTAATTACGAATTCTGTCCAGTTGTAAGCTCATGTGTATGGTAGACCTGGCTAATGAAGACACCTTTATAGAGGTGTCTAGTTGGTCAAGTGTCGAAGTAGACTTGTTCCCAAAGCCAGGCGCCGTCGTAATTTGGAGGTGACAGGGTCAAATCCCGGTCGGTAACTATAGCTTTCAGTTTTTATGTTATCCAGTGCTTCCTCTAGTCTCTACTTCCTTCTTCTCACTTCTATAAGCGCCAAACAATACTATGTGTGTTTATTTATGTACTGTCTTAGTGGCCTCGAAGGGTTCCCCAACTGATTTTCTTGGGAGTCTCCAGCTCGACTAATCTACGATACAAAACACACGCCAGTGAGTGACCATACGTCACGCACGGACACTATCGGTGCTGTATAGTGCCACAACAAACCGAGATATTGCCAACATCTACTATGCATGTCGCAATATGCCACTAAGGAAGCTGTCTCGTCAGACTCACTATCTTATTCTGTAGACACAATTAGCTACAAAATGCAACCGATCATGAACCAGAATGCAAAGTGTTGGCGGAATTAGGTTCAGGGTCAATGCTCCGTTGAGAGATGACGGACAGCAGCAAAGGGAGACGAATACAAACAAAGCAAAGTCGGAGTGTTGTGTACTGCATGGGGCTGAATAGCTTCAAAGTTGGCGGCGTCCTTCTCTAGATTCTGCACGCCCTACTGGGTTCACAGTTTAGGATGTTCAGAAGATACGTGTGGTACACAGATCCCGGATCGTGGTATAGTGAATCGACGTCTAGCCTTTTGTGATAAGGGTGATAAACTGGAAGGACCCTGTGCACGTTGCCCAGGTAAACATGTCACCGGCAGCTGAAACAATTCAAGAACAGGCTGAGTAAAACATTTCAACGGCAACATTTCGTAAACAATAAAACATACCAAAATAATAAGAGAATATCTAACGAATACGAATTCTGGTGTATAAAATTTTGGATAATCGAATCCGCTTTTTATATAACGTACTGTGCTGAGATTATCTTTGTGTGATATATGGGAGGAGACTGAAGCAACTTTGATAACATGCACCACCAAAACAAAAGAATCATTCAATCAATCAGAAAGCCACATACAACAGCACAAGACGATTACCATTGTATGTATAGACAAGGACAAATCATGATTGAGCCCTAGAGCAGAGCACAGTCGATTGCGCAACAAAGTGTAATCAAAAGTCAATATTGGGAATCAGCCATGTGCACATGTGGATTGGCACCGCAGACAGTGGATCACTTACTCTAAGACTTCTCCGATTACGATAAGTAAAGAGAAACTTTCTAGTCCTGAGACACAAAAGTGGAAGATAAATTGTATGGACCACTGTGTGAACTAACAAAAGACAGTGAAGTGTATACAAGAGACACGCCTGTAGAAATAGACAGTCAATTTCAGCTGAGTGAAAAAAAAAAAGAAAATTTAACATCCGTGTCCTGTAAGAACAAAAACATCTGTTTTATTAGTTTGAGTAGATAAGGCAGATAACAAATCACCTAGCAACGATCCAAGACACACGGCTAGAGGTGCATCGGGCATAACCACAGTATGTTTGTTCATGTTGCCAACAGTAAAGAAATCAACATAACGTACAACCACATTTATACTTCACGCGGGACATGTTCGTCGTAAGATAACGTCGACCTGGTCGGTTGGGTACATGTTCTGTTGACATTTCTCACTGAAGCAATCCATGAGTTAGGAGTAGCGGTCGCGCAGTGGATTGTATGCTCGCCTGCCGACCTGGCGGTTATGGGGTTGAATCCTCATCCCGGAGGGCTTTTAAAAATGGGCTTGTACTTTCAGGTCATCCCAGTCTAAAATTGGCGCCAGGAAATGTATTGTGAAATACTGCGGGCGTTATATTTACTACAGCAGCCATTGATGGCCAGTGGGCTATAGAACATGGAGGCAAGCACCAGATATATTGCTAGAAGAATGCAAAGAATAACATAGACGGACATAACATCAAATGAGGCAGTCCTTTAACAAATGAAAAACTGAGATTTATTTGAGACATTACAAGTAGACAGTCAAGACTTTTTTTTTTGGTGAGGGGTGGGGGGTGGGAAGGTCGAAAAAGGGGGGGGGGGGCATTTATGAGGAGAAATAGATTTGAAAATTTAGTGACAACTGGCAAGTTTGATGGGAAGAGAGTAAGAAGAAGACAAAGGATAAATACCTTGATGGTTTGGCAGCATGGCATGGTCGGGACAAGAACACAGACCTGATTCGAGACTCTGGTGACTGTGTGAGATCAAGTGTCGACATGACACTTGATGATGATGATGACTTATTTAATGAACGTTTACTTAACTTAATATGCTAGCTCTGAAAAGAGACATGAGATTTAGGATATCTTGGGCAGTTCTATAACTAACATTGGAGTAGAGGTTTCCAATGTTTGCTGAACAATAACATTACCCGAGGTCGTTCGTTGGATAGAGAATGACACAGAGAGATTGACGGACAGAAATAGTCTTACATAAATAACACATAGGCAGACAGGCAGGAAGTGGAATAGAGAAAAGACAGACAGGAAGAAAGAAAGACAGACATATATACGAGACAGAAAAATAGACAGATACAGGCAATCCGACAGACAGACATGCAAGCATTCAGACAGACAGACTGACGAGACAGACAGACAGACATAGAGACGAACAAACAGACACAAAGACAGACAGATTGATGTAAAGACAGACAGATAGATATACAGTCGAACCTCTGTTTTCGTCGATAATCCGTCCGAAAACAATCGGTGAAACCCGAAACCGACGAAAACCGATGCAATTATTTCCATACGAATCAATGTAAATCCAATTACTTCGCTTATACACTCAGAAATACATATAAAAACACATTTTAAATAGAGTACATATAGTTTTTAACACTAAAAACCAAAATAAATTAATATAAAATGATTATAACAGACTAATGTAAAGAATAAATGAACATTTAACATGTTATTTACCTTTCTGAAGACTTCTTGGCCAATAGAAGACTGCGATGAGCGGAGAGAGGTGCTGATATTATTGTTTGGAAGGGGAATGCCCCTCCAAAAGGATTTTAGGTATCAAGGCACTATCTGGGGGATATTCTTTTCTTGGTCTTCTTGTCTTTTGTATGCCAATGCGCCTCTTGAATTTTTCAAACCCCCCCCCCCCTTCTTTTTTTGTTTGCATATCCTTTACATGATATCGCTGTCAACATCAGCATCTTTCAGCTGATTGTTAATCTCTTGGCAAGAATACACTCAGTAGTTTGCCATTGCTTTCTGAGCGACCGGCTCACATATCCCGTAATTTACCGACGCGGCTAGAACTGCCACCGACTCTCGCGCAAGTCCCAATCCTCACGAGAGTATACGGAATCACGGAGAAAGTTGCTAACCTCTAGGCCAGGGAGACCGGCATACCATCCCCTGCTGGCCTTAAAGTCACCAAGTATACTAGCATTCATCTCAGGCATTTTCTTACATTGCATTTTATTTCTAGACATACAATAGTCTGGCCTGTTCATATACGATGGCCTCCAAAACAGAATCGCCATCTAACTGATTTAGATTTTTCCAAATTAATAATAACTGTTCTACATCTTCAATTGTTTGCTATCTCTTGTTTCGTTAGCACATTCACCCATTTTGCTACATTAGCCACCTTTTTTTCTTGCTTTTTCGCAAAATGGAATTTATAGTGGATGGCAACTTCTTGTACATGCGACAGATTTCAGCAATCTCAAAGCCGCTCTCGTATTATCCAGTGATTTCCCTCTTCAACTCGATCGTGTTCCTGGCCCTCTTCTTGGACGGGCTGCTGGGTCTGGAAACTTTCTTTGGTCCCATGATGGAGCTAAAATAAAAGGGTTAACTTATTAGCAAGTGATGCTCACACATCGAGAAACAACGCGAAACTGAGAAGAAGACCACGTGGGTCCACCCCCCCCCCCCCCCTCCTTTTTTGTATGCAAAATTAGCAGCGAGGACAAGTTTAGTTTAGTTTAGTTTTATGGATCAACATCACGGCACACGGGTGCAACCCATAAGTGCTCCGTTCTCCTCCTAACTCAAACCTGAGTCTGGAGAAACTCAGCTCAGTGCACGAACTCCGTAGCACCGGCGAGGATCCTGAAATACTTTGGGTAGATTTTTAACTCGAAATTTTGCCCGGGCAGCGCCGTTAGGCTACTCTTTTTCTATTTCCAACTGCCAAGGGATTTTTTACGTGCGCAACAATACACACGGGCGTCCGATCTCACTACCTAGAGACCAGGGGAAATTACTGGAAGTCCCGGTGGATTCTTTAAATAAATCCTGGTCTGCACCGGGGCCTGAACCCGCGACCTCCAGAACTCGAGGCGGACACCATACCTCGAGACCACGCAGCTCCCATGCGGAGGACAAGTGGTCACGCCGACAAAAATCCTTGCCAATCGACGAAAACCGAGACACATTTTTTCGAAAGAAACAACATCGACGAAAACCGACATCGAATGAAATCAACGTCAACGAAAACCGAGGTTCCACTGGACAGGCACATAAATAGATGGATGGACCGAGTATGGGTAAGTGGGTGGTTGTATGGATGGAAGGACAAACAGACAGACAGACAGACAGATAGATAGATAGATAGATAGATAGATAGATAGATAGATAGATAGATAGATAGATAGATAGATAGATAGATGAAAGCTGAGTGAATCCTCCGTGGCCAAGTAGTTAACCCTCCTAACTCACGTTCCGAAGGTAGTGGGTACGTACCTGGCTCCATCATCCGGTTAACATGTGCAGTTTTTTCAGAGATTCGTGGAGGTCTTCACTGGAATTTATTCTTTGTGCGAAGCCGTGGGCAGGCCGCACTGTGGAAAGATACTGCGCCAAATGGGGAAATCCCGATGCAATGAAACAGAACCTATCGCCGTTTAACCTTCTTGAAAATCTGAGTACAGTACACAAGTAAAGGGAAATAACCAATACAATTATAGTTGACATCTAACTCATTGATGGACTCGTAGCAGGATCGTTTCCTAAACACGTCGGTTGGATTTCAACTTTGACGTCCCGTTCTGATCTGATTCAGAAAGCATGTTGGCAAAGGTGAAAACTGGCATACTTCGTGCTGAATGGCATGCATCGATTCAGAGGTTGTGAGCTTTCGCTGGATATTTTCTCTAGGACACTCTGGTGTGGTTGGAAATGAACAGACGGACAGATTAAGGGGTGATTTGATGCATGATAAGGCCGATGTGGTGAAGGCCCTCTGGGAGTGTGTGAATAATACAGGAAGACTATCAAGGTCTTGAGAGATTGCCGCATCAAGGAGTGGCCAGAGGTTCTGGTCGAGAGTTGTCATTGTGAGGTAAAGCAAGACGGACATATAATCAGATTGCAAGGAGCACCATTAGTATTAGAGCTCTTCCCTGGCTGTTGAGGATGAGGAATGAGCGCTTATGTGGATGCCTCGAGTGCAGTGATGTCGGTTCTTGACTCAACTCAACTCAGTTCTCCTTCAGACAGCAATGGCAAATTACTGAACGCAACATTGCCTAGAATATCATCCTGGGGTTGGTCGCCATGTCCTGCAAAGCACATGCAATGTTCTTGTTGAATGTATCCGGACGTGAGCCGCCGTGGCGTAGTGGCTACACGATGGACTACCGTAACGCTGGTCTTGGGTTCAATTCGCATCAGGACGGTTTAGAATTTGAAATATGATCCGGACTTCGAGGTTGACCCAGGATAAAATGGAAACCAGGAAACGTCTTGCGATGTAAAGGCGACCTTCGTGACACTGACCGCATCAGCCACCGGGTGCAGGTTGGTCTATAATATGAGTCTAGCACCATATGGCCGGTCTCTCTGGCCGAGGGGTTACAACACTTTCTCCGTAATCCCTTTTATCATGCAGAGTCTCGTAGCAGGGCGAGAGCTGGGAGCGGTTCGACCCCCGCTAATGACTTGCGGGATAACTGAGCCGGCCGCTCAGAAAGCAATGGCAAACTACTGAGCGTAATCTTGCCAAGAAATCAACATGCAGCTGAAAGATGCTGATGTTGACTGCGATGTCCTGTAAAGGATATGAAAAACATTTATTTAGCACCATATGGCCGATGAAATTTAAGACGTGTAAACGGACTCTGTACTCAATGTAAACGGGCTAAGTAGGTCAGGAACTCATGACAGGTACAGCAAATCGGTAGGGGATTTACCTGATCCTACACACATACAACCCTAAGTCATGGAGGAAAGTGGGAACAAGCCAGTCAAAGGCGCTGCGACTTCAGTAACTTTTCCCTAACGACGTCTGACGGCATAAAACGAAGACAACAAGTACTTATCCCCCCGCCTCCCCCCCCCCCCCCACACACACACACAGAAATACAGGCTGCGGTACATTCACTAGAGAGATGTTCAACAGTACAATCACTAGAGAGATGTTCAACGGTACAACCACTAGAGAGATCTTCAACGGTAAATTCACTAGAGAGATGTTTAACAACACAATCACTAGAGAGATGATTAACGGTACAATCACTACAGAGATGATCAACGGTACAATTACTATAGATATGGTTAACGATACAATCAGTAGAGAGATGTTCAACGGTACATTCACTAGAGAGATGTTCAACAGTACAATCACTAGAGAGATGTTCAACGGTACAACCACTAGAGAGATGTTCAAAAGTACAATCACTAGAGAGATGTTCAACGGTACAATCACTAGAGAGATCTTCAACGGTAAATTCACTAGAGAGATGTTTAACAACGCAATCACTAGAGAGATGATTAACGGTACAATCACTACAGAGATGATCAATGGTACAATTACTATAGATATGGTTAACGATACAATCAGTAGAGAGATGTTCAACGGTACAATCACTAGAGAGATGTTCAACGGTACAATCACTAGAGAGATGTTCAACGGTACAATCACTGGAGATATGTTCAACGGTACAATCACTAGGGAGATGTTCATTGGTACAATCACTAAAGAGATATTTAATGATACAATAACTAGAGAGATGTTCAATGGTACAATCACTAGAGAGATGTTCAACGGTACAATCACTAGAGAGATGTTCAATAGAACAAAAACTAGTGAGATTCTCATTGGTACAATCACTAGAGAGATGTTCAATAGTACAAAAACTAGTGAGATTCTCATTGGTACAATCACTAGAGAGATGTTCAACGTTTCAATCACTAGAGAGATGTTCAACGGTACAATCACTCGAGGGATGTTCACTGTTACAATCATTAGAGAGATGTTTAACGGTATAATCACTAGACAGTTGTTCAACGGTACAATCACTAGAGAGATGTTCAAAGGTACAATTACTACAGAGATGTTCAACGGTTCAATCACTACAGAGATGTTCAAAGGTACAATCACTACAGAGATTTTCAACGGTTTAATCACTACAGAGATGTTCAACGGTACAATCACTAGAGAGATGTTCAACGGTACAATCACTACAGAGATGTTCAACGGTACAATCACTAGAGAGATGTTCAACGGTACAATCACTACAGAGATGTTCAACGGTACAATCACTAGAGAGATGTTCAACGGTACAATCACTAGAGAGATGTTCAAAGGTACAATCACTAAAGAGATGTTCAACGGTACAATCACTAGAGAGATGTTCAACGGTACAATCACTAGAGAGATGTTCAACGGTACAATCACTAGAGAGATGTTCAACGCTTCAATCACTATAGAGATGTTCAACGGTGCAATCACTAGAGAGATGTTCACTGGTATAGTCACTAGAGAGATATTCACATTTGAAGCAATGAAAAAACAGCTGGGCCAGATGAAATCACAATAGAAGACCTAGAAGTATTGGGAGAATTTAGAGTAGATTTATTTTATTTTATTTCTCAAAATGTTAAATTATATTTACAGCGGTTGATATTTACCCAGTGATATGCTGAAATATGTGTTTAAAGCTATACGAAAAAGACCAGAAGCAATTTAATGTAAAAGATTTTAGTACAATCAACTCAGAAACCATATAATTAAAATTCTATTCAGAATTATAATGAGAAGAAACAGAAAGAAAATAAACATGGAAATTATTGAAGAACAGTATGGATTTGTGGAGGGAAAGGGTACAAACAATGAAATATATATATATATATATATATATATATATATATATATATATATATATATATATATATATATATATATATATATATATATATATATATATATATATTACAGACACTAATAGAAAGGTCATTAGAGAATCAGAAGGACATATATTTGTGCTTCATAGATTATACTAAGTCATTTAATAAAGTAAAACATGATGAACTGATTAAAATGTTGGAAGATATCAACATTGATGCTAAAGATTTAAGAATAATAAAGAATATTTACTGGAACCAAGTAGCAGCAATTAAAATGGGAAATAAAGAGGGTAGTTACGAATAGATAACGCTTGGACAACGAGAGAGGTGTTTCTTGTCACCGGATCTCTTCTCCCTCTATTGCGAAGTGATAATGAGCGAGATCAAAGAGACGCCATGAATGATAATTGGAGGTCATAATATAAATTATATACGCTATGCAGATGACACAGTATTCGTTGCAGATAATTCAACAGACCTACAATAATTGTTGGACATTGTGTTAACGGAACTTGCAAAGAAAGGACTATCCTTGAATACACAGAAAACAGTAAAGATGGTGACATCAAAGAAATTGGTGACACCAAAATGTGAAATAGAAATAGAACGGAAAATTCTTAATCCAAGTGGATAATTTTAAATACCTAGGGTCATATATAATATCAGATGGAAGATGCACAACAGAGATTAGGAGCAGAATAGGGCAGGCAAAAGTTGCATTTCAGAAAATGAAGAGTGTATTATGCAATTCTTCACTATAACTGAATGTAGAAAGAGAGTGCTGAAATGCTATATAGAACCAGTTTTGCTGTATGGCAGTGAATCTTGGAATATAAATGAACAAAGTAAGAAGAAATTAGAAACAACAGAGATTTGGTTCCTGAGACGAATGTTGCGAATTCCTTAGACTGCTAGAGTAACTAACAACAATTGTCTGAAACAGGTTAATGATACTACAACATTATATACTACAATAAGAAAGACACAAACAGCTTTCGTCGGCCATGTGATGAGAAGAGAGGCATTGGAGAATATCGTGACAACTAGAAACATTTAGGGTAATAGAGGCAGAGACAGACCAAGAGAAATGATGTTGGATGGATTGAGACGGTGGCATGGAAGAATATCATCAGCAGATTTGATCAAGAACACCAAAGACCGAGATCTGCGGAGAGCCATGAACGCTTACGCCAACTGGCAGAGCACTTGTCGATGATCATGATCCCACATACTGAAACATCCAAATATGTCTATAAAACGTATATATCAACTATCACACATACTGAAACATCCAAACATACCTTTATAACT
>CAWUFQ010000656.1:187500-298070 GCA_963921405.1 Cepaea hortensis
TCACAGATTCAGAGAGGAATGGGAGGGGAAAGGGGAGTGTGATATTCGAACACCCGCCTCTCACTGATGATGAAGTGCAATTTTAATTGGGGGTTTGGGGTGATATCCTTTCTCCAGGTTCATCCCCAAAACCGTGAAGTCATAGGCACATACTCCTAATCAGAGGCAGCTTCACACAATTATCTTGTAAATTCCCACAATGAGTAGATCACAAGGACCGGTGTACCATGAGAACAGACAGTGTGATTAAGCACCAAGAAGTAGGCATTGTATGGCAGAAATCATGCACTAGAAATGCTTTCACATGTGGAATACACATAATGAAAGAAAACATGAATTTTCCCTGACAAATAGCATGAGCCTTCCCATGTATTCAGCTGACAGACACTGTAGGTTAATTTCCACAGTGCAATGCAGTCCTGCAAACATGGATATAATAAGGGTCTTTACTTTTACAAATATGAGAAGTTAATTATATAATTATCATCTCATTCATTCAAACATTCTCAGCCATGATAAGGGAGAAATTACATGCAGTATATAGCATCACACATTCTGAAACATAACTGCCAAAGGTAACTCTCAAGAGCGATGTACAGTTTGGTTAAGAATGGTCATGATAGGCACTCAATGAATGTTCAGAGCGCACAAAGGTTTTGCCATATGCATTGAGCGTGGTTTACAGTCATAAGCATATGCAAATCATCAAATCAGACAGACAATAGACATGGTAAGAATGTTTCACTGCGGTAGACATGACAGGTTTTGAGCGGCAGTTTTAGAGTCACTGTACCGAAGTCCTGTCTTCTTTTTACATTTTCTCAAGAAAATACTCGGCCATTCGTCTCTCTCTCACTTCATCAGGTTTACACATAACATATTAAATGATTTAGGTACCTGGAGTGCAGATGACCACCTCCTAAAGAATGCTTTTGGGCAAATTTTACCACTGCATCTTGAACATGTCCTTACGGGATGGAATCAAGGCTTCGACTGGCGGGCTAATTATGTATTAAGGAGCGTTACCAGCCCAAGGGTTACCCAATCAAATTGAGACCCCACCATTCATCTACCCTCCCTCGATCTAGAATCTACGATTCTATTTTTAGTTAGGGTATCACGACGGCTTACGTGGTTAACTACTGAGTATTGAGAAATGTAAATGGACTGGGGATGCGAACGTCTGAAGACATCATGCCACATAGCCTCGCCATAAAAACTGTCATTGATACAATGACTGATAGGTCAGGCGTTCACAGTTCCCAGATCCTT
The DNA here is from genome assembly GCA_963921405.1 of Cepaea hortensis. Taxonomy (NCBI): domain Eukaryota; kingdom Metazoa; phylum Mollusca; class Gastropoda; order Stylommatophora; family Helicidae; genus Cepaea; species Cepaea hortensis. Next base: position 188,773 of record CAWUFQ010000656.1, read on the forward strand.
TAAGTGGTGTCATCATTTACTGATCTCCCATTACTCCAACAAGAGCTGTGCATATGGAACCAATTGATTCTTTCCCTGAAAAATCTGCTCCAATATTCATCCATCAGTCATGAATTTGGTGGCATCTGCAAAGACCATGAAGTTAGTCCTGCATGAAGTTCCATTTAGTCACTGGAAGTATGAAGAGTTATGACCACACTTATCAGTGAACTGCTCTCCAACTCATTTCTGACAATGCTCCACAGTCAATCTCCATGCTATTTTTCCTGTCCATGATGAATGATCTCTCAGAGTCACACACTTTCAAAGCATGAGTACCATTGAGATTCATTATGAGAAGTAATGGCTTTGCAATTAAACCAACTTCTGTATGTCTGATGAGAGTGGTATAATTCCATATGTCTCTCACTCATTTATCTTTATCAGAACTTCATTCTTCCCTTCGCCTCTGGAGAATGATAATCCTGTGAGAGTGTATTTAACTGAACACTTTCTCCAACAGTAATCTTGGCATTTGGAACTGGGTTAAAATTTTTGATCATCACCGGGGCAAAAACAATCACTTCCGGGTGAACTGTATAGCAGCCGCTGCAGAACTTAAGACTAAAATCTACTAGTGCAGATTTGGTTAGCGTTGGACACAGGGTCTACCTTTCCAATAAGCCTCTTGTGTTTGCAGATGGTAGCAATTTCCCATTATATTTCCTTGACTTATTTCTGTAGTCTTACCATAGATTTAGAAGTGCACTTATTGGCTGAGATTTACTCATTCCGTTAGGCCTCTATTTTGATTTGTTGTGAGAAGTGACATCATTTTCTCTCCTTAGTTGCTCTATTTTCCAACGCAGCAACTGTTTTTGTAGATGTAGTTATACTAACATCCACTAAGCTAGAATCCCAGGTGGAATTTCCAACTTGTTGTCTTCAGCCATGCTTTAGCTAAGTGCTTTTGAGTGGCTGGGAAGTATCTGTTCTTTCTCTCCCACATGAGCAAAACGTTTACTATTTGGCGAATAAGGCGTTTCTTCTCATCCATAGAGAAGTCCGTCATTATCACAGCTACCTTTGAAGGGGTGTGATTATGTGGGTATAGCTTCATAGATCCCACTATTGACTGGAATTATTTTTTGAAGCAATTTTACTGACTATGAGGATAGGACTGGCCAGGTCTTGTGAATATACCTCGCATCTCAGTAATAATATAAGATTCCACTGCGGAATGCATGGTTCTTATTATATAAAGAGTCGACTGCTGAACTTGCAGAGATCTTTATCTTGAAAGGAGTCAGCTGTTTGAAACTGATCTTTCGTTGTGTATAGAGTGTCAACTGCTGGAGTTGCAGTGATCTCTACCATATAAGAGTTAACTGTTTAAGAACAGTAATCCTTATTAGTCCATTCCATCACAGACTTTGCTCTTGTCTAGAACTGAGCTACATTCCTACCATTTTTCCATGCAGAAAGGTCTTCCCATTGAGAATGAAAAAGGAGAAAGACATCAGTTTTTCCAACTTTGTCCTTCCTTTAATCTCCACCATTTCAGGCAGAAATGCTTTCTCAACTGAGGATAAATTGACGGCAGACGTCGGAGACGGATCCTGTTTTATCTCTTCATGAAATCTTTCAGGTTGTCCACGTTATGCTCCTAGTCGTATGATACGCCAATGACATCAGGTTGGTTATCCATCGTTTCCTAGACACATACTTTTGCGTACGCTCTCCACTTCCACATGAATGGCTAGGGGTCCAGTTATTTTGATGGCTTTCCTGGAGATTCAATGAGTTCACTCCTAGTGACTTGGATCCTAGTACACCAGAGATCACACCATCGAACAATAGACTAATGTCTTATAGACACCAGACTGTGGTCGGGTCATGAATGACTGACCATGACATCAGGTAGAATCTTCCCTTCATCTCGTCCATTACGTATCAAGTACGCTTAAGAATACCACTAAATCAGGAATGGCAAGTGACTGAGTTGATAAGGATGTTTCTCCTGGAGATTCAATTGTGCTCACGCGCAGTAGCTTGATCAGGGCCACTGACAAGATTACACAACTGAAGAATAAACCCAACGTCGAATTGACACTGGAAATTAGCCGGTACGAATACTGACTATACTGAGAGAGATGGTTAGTGAGGTGTCTTAATGGTTGCCCAATATTTCCATCAGGGTTCACACTCTCTGCTCTCAGTGTTGCCAACATGTTATGGGGACTGAGGAATTAAGTACCCATTATATGATGTGATGCAGTGATATTAAAATGTAAATACACTAATTCCCCTTTCTCCCACGCTAGCCAATAAGTTAGAAAATGGAGTAGGCCCCCTATTAATTCCCTGGATAAAGTGTCTTAATTTATCTCAAGAAAAATCAAATTTATCCTGAAATTAGCTGTCTATGTTATTTAAAAATAATTTGTGTCTTCTGGTTCTCAGGTACCTTTGATACTCATAGTGAACACAGTATGCACAAAATTAAACAACAATATTGACAGTCTATTACATCAGCCCATCTTGAAACACAACATTATCATGGGTATATCAAACATGTTGACCCATAGGATAATTACATTTTTGTTCAACTACACTGTACAATGTGACATTTGTGAACAGTGATACATGCAATATTATCACCATTGATGAAACAACCACCACCCGAGATTTACTTGTGGGTTTAAACATCTGGACCTTTTGTCCACATTTATGTGACGAGATCCATTAACCACATCATAAAACTCTAAGCAATAGGTTTAATTTTGCGAGAGGTTACTCCCTGATTCTAATACAAACATAGATATCCTCCACAGGAGTCCCAGACAAGGTATACCCATAGTTTACATCCCGAGTCGTCAGACCTCGTTATGTGAATCCCATAAAAGATATTCCCAGGGTTCAATTAGTGCATAGAGCACTCAATATGTGATTACCTTGAGGGGTGTTCCCAGGGTTCTAATTGCCTATATTAGTCCACAATATGTGATCCCCTTTAGCAGGTTATTCCCGGGGTCCAATCGCGGATACGGGTCCACAACATGTGATCTCCTTTAGGGGTGTTCCCGGGGTTCAATCGCGGATATGAGGCCCCAACATGTGATCACCTTTAGGGGTGTTCCCGGGGTTCAATCCCGGACGAGCCCCCAACATGTGAGGTTTTTTTTAATGGGTTTATAAAGAATTACAGAAGTTCTAATGAGTGAAGTTCTATAAAGTATATCTCTCTATAAAAGATACAGGTTAGTAACAGCAAGTGTTGTCTAGAGGTATTGATATTTATTCTCGCATAACCCTTGTAGAGAAACCATTCAGAATTTTGGCTCACCGAGTACCCCCACTGTGAGAAATTAGACACAAGTTAAGTTCTACACAGAATTATTTATAGATGATTTCTCTTCTAGGCCATATATAGAGATCTTGGCAGTTAGCCACAGTAACCAATGAAAGCAGTTCTCTCATCTTCCAGCTGACTGTGCTCTGGTCGCCAACCTCATTTTTGATCTCATTACTTATTTCAAGTGACACAAGACACTTGGACAAATGATCACATTGACAATTGTACCATTGTAGTGAGCATAAACAACAACAACTGTATTTTACACTGGTTGAACAAGACAACATGAGAAGATCTTGACAACAGTTGGACAAACATTCACAAAGGATGATCACACCAACAGGTTAGACAAGTCATACATCATGGAAGATACTTGACAACAACCACACAGACTTTCACAATCTCTGTAACCAACAGCAACAGTAGAGTAACAGTCACCATGAAGATGCTTGACACCAGTTGGACATTTCTTTCTCAACAATGTACAAGACAATCACAGAGACATGTATCTCAAAAAACTGTTTTCTTACTACTAATCATTTATTAATGTTTCTGGACCAGGTGAAGACTCAGGCTTCATGTAGTCAATCATCACACTTCAAATTCTTAGTTAATATGTAATATATTGACATAATTATGAACCTAAATACAACACCCAAATCCCACCGAGACATTAATCTAAATAACCCTCCTCCTTCACTTCTCTACTCCATAAGTTATCCCCTACACCACACTTTAGACTTAAATCCTTTCTTCGACTGTTACTGAGGGAAACACAAGATAAGCCATAAATTGGGGCAAGCATAGGGACGTTCTGCTCCAATGGTCTGTTTCATCCTTTTAGCACCTATGATGGTGTTGGACAGCTCAGGTTACAGTTCTCCCCATGATGGTTTTCCAATTCAGGCTATTCCCTGCTGTCACATTCTTGAAAGAAATTTTAAAGCTCTATCTTTCCACTGGTGAGTTCATGAAGTTGACACTTAGGACTGTTCTTTTACTTTTCCAGTAGAGGAAGATCTAAAAAGAAACAATATGTCCTAGCATTCTTCTTTCTGTCTATCTCACCTAAATTTGACTGTTCATGAAGTTGACACCAAAGACTGTTCTTTTACTTTTCCAGTGGAGGAAGATCTAAAAAGAAACAATATGTCCCAGCTGTCTTTCTTCACAGTCTATCACTCCTAAGATTTCTGATGGAACTGAATCACCACACCGACTTAACACCAATCCATTTTGTGAATTTGCTCTATTTATTAACTTCTGCTCCTTCAGCTTTCAGCCATTATTAATATTAAGCTGTGATAGGGTCAGCTCCAAGTGCACCTTTAATGTCCACTCTTAGCCAGTAGTGACATGCTGAAGACCAGGTGATCTCTCCTCTTAAGGTTTCTTCTTGAATTTATCTTGAAGATATAGCCTGGAGCTTTAACAAAATTGGAGAGTATCCCTGTCTTAGGCTTTTAAGAAAGACTTTTCTTCAGTGCCATCTGTATAGGCCAGAATTAGTGGATTCAGGCTGAATCTTTGCAACCTGTTGTTCATTTTGGTCTTTTTGGAGTCTGACTTTTCAGCTGGAGTTGAAGCTAGAGCTCAGGACTTCCCTGGAGTTGTCCTGGTAATTGAAAAGGGCCTCCTCCATCTTCCTCATTCTCTGTTAATAAACAAAGGCACAACATGTGTTTTACATCTATTGAACCATTGTCACAGTTATACAGTACTATCACAGATTCAGAGAGGAATGGGAGGGGAAAGGGGAGTGTGATATTCGAACACCTGCCTCTAACTGATGATGAAGTGCAATTTTAATTGGGGGTTTGGGGTGATATCCTTTCTCCAGGTTCATCCCCAAAACCGTGAAGTCATAGGCACATACTCCTAATCAGAGGCAGCTTCACACAATTATCTTGTAAATTCCCACAATGAGTAGATCACAAGGACCGGTGTACCATTAGAACAGACAGTGTGATTAAGCACCAAGAAGTAGGCATTGTATGGCAGAAATCATGCACTAGAAAAGCTTTCACATGTGGAATACACATAATGAAAGAAAACATGAATTTTCCCTGACAAATAGCATGAGCCTTCCCATGTATTCAGCTGACAGACACTGTAGGTTAATTTCCACAGTGCAATGCAGTCCTGCAAACATGGATATAATAAGGGTCTTTACTTTTACAAATATGAGAAGTTAATTATATAATTATCATCTCATTCATTCAAACATTCTCAGCCATGATAAGGGAGAAATTACATGCAGTATATAGCATCACACATTCTGAAACATAACTGCCAAAGGTAACTCTCAAGAGCGATGTACAGTTTGGTTAAGAATGGTCACGATAGGCACTCAATGAATGTTCAGAGCGCACAAAGGTTTTGCCATATGCATTGAGCGTGGTTTACAGTCATAAGCATATGCAAATCATCAAATCAGACAGACAATAGACATGGTAAGAATGTTTCACTGCGGTAGACATGACAGGTTTTGAGCGGCAGTTTTAGAGTCACTGTACCGAAGTCCTGTCTTCTTTTTACATTTTCTCAAGAAAATACTCGGCCATTCGTCTCTCTCTCACTTCATCAGGTTTACACATAACATATTAAATTATTTAGGTACCTGGAGTGCAGATGACCACCTTCTAAAGAATGCTTTTGGGCAAATTTTACCACTGCATCTTGAACATGTCCTTACGGGATGGAATCAAGGCTTCGACTGGCGGGCTAATTATGTATTAAGGAGCGTTACCAGCCCAAGGGTTACCCAATCAAATTGAGACCCCACCATTCATCTACCCTCCCTCGATCTAGAATCTACGATTCTATTTTTAGTTAGGGTACCACGACGGCTTACGTGGTTAACTACTGAGTATTGAGAAATGTAAATGGACTGGGGATGCGAACGTCTGAAGACATCATGCCACAATTGTCCACACTTCACATTCATACAAAAGTATAGGTTATAAGTAGCACTTCAACACTGTTGTTCTCGTTTCAATTGATATCTTTTTATTGGTCAGTATGTTTTTCATCTTGCAAAAGGCTACTTCGCAATGGCAATTCTTGTTCTAATCTCTTCAAGGCATCTCCCATCAGATGTTATGTCTGTTCCGATATAACTGTATAGATTCACTTGCTTAAGAGTATGCCCATTTACTCGTATATCACATTGTAGTACTTTCTTCTTACCAGTGATGACCATAATCTGTGCTTTCTTAATATTCAGTTCTAACCCAAGTTGTTCACTGTGTGTAACAATCGCATCTACTAAATTTTGCAGGTCCTGTTCATTGTCTGCAATCAAGACTGTATCATCTGCATATCTAATGTTATTGATGCATCGTCCCGCAATGTTGATTCCTTCCATATCTTCAATATTTCTGAAAATATGTTCACTGTACAGGGATCAAAGATCTGGAGACATTACACATCCCTGTCTAACACCTCTTTTAATAGACTGATATTGACCTACATAGTTATCAATTCTGATGGCAGCTTGTTGTTTCCAATATATGGTTTTTACAAGTCTAAGGTCTTGTCCATCAATTTGTAGATCTTCAAGGATCCTTTTTCATGTCGACGTGTCTCACTTTATCGAAAGCCTTTGTGTAGTCAATAAAGCAAAGATATAGATCTTTGTTTACTTCTACAGAACGTTTAATTACTGTTCTCAGTATATACACAGCATTTACTGTGCCTTTGCCTTCTACAAACCCACATTGTTCACCTGTGTCGGGGTGTATTGTCTTCCTAACTCTTTGCATGATAATTCTCATCTGGATCTTCAAGATGTGGCTCATTATACTAATTGTTCGATGTTCATCGCATTCCAAGGCTCCTGATTTCTTTGGGATTGCAATAAATATAGAATTACATAATTCGGGAGGTATATCTCCAGTATCGTATATTGCGTTCATAATTTGAATAAGAAGAAACAAACCATAGATGGCATCATTTGTTAAAGGTCGCTCAAGCAAAACAATCACAATTAATCGGCAGACGAAGATCTTGTGCAAACGGAAAGACATGATATATATGTTTGCATATACTTTACAGGACATCGCTGTCAACATCAGCATCGTTCAGCTGATTGTTGATTTCTTGGCAAGATTACGCTCAGTAGTTTACTATTGCTTTCTGAGTGGCAGACTCACATACCCCGTAAGTTACCGACGCGATTCGAAACACTGCTGATTCTTAACGTCGTCAGGTTACTTACGAGAGTATACGAGATTACGGAGAAAAGTCGCTAACCTCTAGGCCAGGAAGCCGGCGAAAGACTTGACAGTCAGTTTAGAATTACCGCGGCAGACAATTGAAAGTGATGTGTGAATATGTGCATATTTCAGCTTAAAGTATTATCTAACCACCTTAGTTTACGTTTTGTCATTTCTGCAATATGTACCAGACGAGATGCAGCAAAATATGTCAGACAATAAATCATGCAGTCTATCGGTAGTGTCGTCGCTATTCAAATTCACTACGGTTAAACATTGCTTTGAATATATATATATATATATATATATATATATATATATATATATATATATATATATATATATATATATATAAGGTAATTCCCGCATTTCATATTACTATTGCATGTTTATTTTGTTTATTACTATATTACTTTTACAGCTTCTTGTGCAAGATGGAAGGGCGTTTTCAAGGTTCGTGCTGTGTTGCTGTTGTCTGTCTGTGTTTGTAATTGTGCTTTAACCCTCCCTTTTGGACATCGATATGAATTCCGATAACAATGAAATACCCATATCCCGTGCTGGATATAGGGCCAACCTAGGTCTAATCGCAGCTACGCTGTATGCGCTGGGCTGTATCTTCATCGCCATCATGCGCCCTGCCAACTGTGGTATGAGCTCATGTATTTCCACAGATCTCGGTCCCTGGTGTCCTGGATTATGTCTACTGATGATATTCCTAATGCCACCATCTCAGTCCATCCATCATCATTTATCTTTGTCTGCCTCTGATTCTTTCCCCACTGATCTTTCCAGTTGTCACGATATGTTCCAATGCCAGTCTTCTTTCTCATCACATGAGCTAAAAACGCTACTTTCTCTCTTCGCTTTAGTTATATAAAATGGCGGAGGTGTTTCGGATGCTGATCGTAATCCCCGATACTACTTTCGAAACACAGCTGCGGGCGATTTGGCAGGAGACCACCCTGCGTTGGTTTTTTTTAAATTAAATGGTATGAGTGCCGTTCGTTTAGAAAGCAATGGCAAACTACTGAACGTAAACTTGCTCAGAAATCACGAACAACCAAGCAATGCTATGGTTGACTGCTACGTCCTGTAAAGGATATGCAACTGCCTTAACTTTGATTTATCTATTAGAGACAATCGTTATTGTGGCAGACCAAGGTCTGTGGAAATTAATAACATCTTGGATAGATAATATGGTGGTTTTTGACTTCTGTGTCCACACAGGAGAGTTTTACCTCAGCTTGTTACAGTCATATCCGATTGTCAGGACAATTGAGCGCTCTGCTCTGCTCAGCTGCAGAGATGTCCACTTATCTCGGTGAATCTTTAAAAATGCCGAATGTGACTAAATGTAGAATCGCAACCAAAAAAAAAAATGTATCTTAAAAAAATGCGGAATCTAAAAATAAATACCAAATATAAAACAAAATGATACATTTTAAATACAAACAAGTTACATGCTTGTCCTTTACACGACGTTACAGTCAACTCTAGCATTTGTTGACTCTTTGTAATGTACTAACCAGTTTTACGTCAGCAGTTTGCAATTGCTTTCTGAACGACCGACGACTCATACCTTCGAAATCAACGCAAAACGATCTGCTAACAATTCGCCTGCGATTGATTTCAAACCGTGGTTTCAGTTTTGGGGAATCGTGAGACTGCGTTTCACTAACCCCTGTGTTACAGATCATAACCGGTTCACGTTATAATATACCTCAGCCAGATGGGTTGAGTTGAGTTAAGAACAGACATCAGTGCACTCAAGATATTCCCACCGCGCTTCGTCCCTTCGTTCAACAGCCAGCGAAGAGTCATACTGTTAATCGTTCTAGCGGTCATCCGATTGAAAGTTCTCCTGGTCTTCCTTCTCAATTTTCAGATTCGCCCAGAACCACTGCCGATTCCCCGCCATATCATTCTCTCCACATATGTGTTCTCAGTTTGTTCTACAGCTATCTCCACCTGGTTAAAGATGCTCCTGACCACCTCTCCATGGTCCATAGATAATCCGGGAAGGTTAACCCGGTCAACAAACACCCGCAGAAGTCGGATGTGTCGGCATAAGGGCGCAAAACGTGGCACACCGCAAACACATCTGGGGGAAAAAACACTCCGGATGAAAGCAGATGAAGTAGGTAATGTACCACCAAGAGGTGCATTCCCTGCCAGCCTATCAGCCTGTTAATTGCCCAGCATTACCGCATGACAAGGGCAGAAAATCCATATAATTCTCACAATCTGTGACCGCTGAAGCGAGGTGAGCTATTCCACACGAAACATTCCTTTCTCCACTTTACTAAGCATACTTCGTGAGTCTGTAATGAATAACATGTGTGTTGCAGCGTTCTCCTAAACCCACCGGGGGATGCTGTTACTGCTTCCACCTCCATTCTCAAGCCGTTATTAATGAAGATAGAAATTTTGAAACCCCACTAGTTTCTGACATGGAGAAACTGACAGTTTAAAAAAACGTATCACAAAGATAAAGAATAGAATAGGACAAGCACACACATTCTATCAAATGAAGAACATGATAAGCAATAGGTTATTGTCCTTCGAAGTTAAACAAAGAGTTCCTGCATGTTACATAGAACCAGTTTAACACACTACTGCAAATCCTGTACAATTACTATTCAGGTGAAAAAAAAATTCCCTAGAAGCCTTGGAGAAGTGGTTATATAGAAAAATGTTGACAATTAATTGGGCAGCCAAAATCAACAATCTGGATATTTTGGGGGAAGCTAAGTAGCAAAGGCCACTTATTTTAAAAATCAGAAAGCAGCAGGTATTATTGTTGGCCACTTCATGGAATGACAAAAACTGGAACATGTTGTGAAAACCGAAAAATTTACGGAAACAGATATAAAGGAAGAAAAAATGCATGATAGTCTTTATCAAGGCACAAAAGGGAGTCAACACACGAACTGATCTATGCCGTCGAAAATAACAATTTGTGGAGAAGCATGATCGCCCACGCCAGTTGGCCAGGAAATGGATGTTGATAATGATAAAACAACCGTCACATTTACATGCGTCTCATTGTTTAAAGTGCTTTGTTGTATGTTTACTTTATGACTGTAATAAAGTGACTATTAATTTATATTTCAGGTTTGCTGCTTGCTGTTCTCATAGGTAATGATAAATTAATTGTTTATGTTTAAAATAACTTAGCGATACAGTATTATCCGTGTGCATCACACAACTTAACTAGGGCGATATGATATTGTCTATGTACATCACACAACTCAACTGGCACGATATGATTTTTTCTATGTACATAAAACAACATAACACCCGAGGTATGATGTTGTCCACGTACATAAAACAACTCAACACCTGTGATATGTTATTGTCCGTGTATATCAAACAATCTAATACTTGCGTTATGGTATTGTCCATGTACATCAAACAATCTAATATGCGCGATATGATATTTTCCATGAACAGCAAGTACTAAAGTATTGGAAAGATCAGGTTGTGTGACTGTTTATTCCATGCTCAGTCTTCGTAGACTTAGATGGATAGGACATGTTAGGTGGATGGCTGGTGGTAGAATACCAAAGGATATCTTTTTTGGTGAATTACAGATGGGTAGGAGATCTCAGGGTTGGCCTCTACTACGATACAAAGATGTGTGTAAGCGGGATATGATTGATACAGGCATTGATAATGCACATTGCGAGCAAGTCGCCGCTGAACGTGTTGCATGGAGGGCAAACATCAGAAATGGAATAAAGACAAAGAAGAGAATTATTGCAGATATATCACACACCGAGCGTGTGAGGCGTAAGATGGTGCATGATAGTGAAAATGACCATGTGTTCACATGCATCCACTGTAGAAGAACATTTACAGCACGAATTGGCCTTATCAGTCACATTCGCCACCGCCATGGGTTGTAGTTATTAAGCCTTTTTGAAGCACAATGTACCAAACTATCGTCTGTCAAGACGACAATGTGCCAATGAATGTGCAACAAACAACATAACACCCGCGATATGTTACTTTTACTGGTCATCAAACAACGCATAGTGTATTATTGCATGTCTTAAATTAGGTCTGATCATGCTAAATGCCCTTGGCCACAAATCTGCAAAGGCATCACAACATATTCTGGGATATTCAGTAGCGTCGGGGGCTGTGTCCTAGAACGCGTTTCACAATTCACCGACATACAGCGTGTAAAGCTCTATATCAATGGAGTGAAGCAAGGATGTGTCTTGGCACCAACACTGTTCAGCCTCATGTTTTCAGCTGTGCTGACGAATGCCTTCGAGAACAATGACATTGGAATAGACATCAACTACCGCATGGATGGAAAGTTGTTCAGTCTCAGAAGGCTGAAAGCTAAAACCAAAGCTAATAGCGACACCGTCAGAGAACTGCTGTTTGCTGATGATTGCGCTCTATACGCCAACTCAGAGGCGGACATGCAAAGTAATGTTTCAGCTTTGTCATATGCCTATGCCAACTTTGGGCTCAATATCAACTTGGAGAAGACTTTAGTTATGTACCAGCCAGCTCCAGGGAATAATCACACCGTGCCGAATATCAAAGTGAATGGTCATAGACTAAGTGTTGTGGACAAATTCACCTATCTTGGCAGCACTGTGTCACAAGCCGCCACAATTGATGACGAAATTAATGCGAGAATCTCCAATGCCAGTGCGGCCTTTGGCAGACTGTACAAGACTGCATTAGACAAAAATGGAATAAGCCTGCAAACAAAGCTGAAAGTCTTTAAAGCAGTTGTATTATCCACACTGCAATATGCCTGTGAAACATGGGCTGTTTATCAACGATATGCTAAGAAATTAAACCACTTCCACAGTCTGCCTTAGGAAGCTATTGAAGATTAAATGGCAAGACAAGATCCAAGACACTGAAGTTCTTGAAAGAGCATGCATGCCCAGTATTCACTCTCTGCTAATGAAGAATCAGATTTGCTGGACTGGTCACTTAACTCGTACGCCAGATCACAGGCGCCCTAAACAATTTTTTTTTACGGCGAGCTGCTTTGCGGTAACTCTCCCAAGGCGCCCAGAGGAAACGCTTTAAAGACACTCTGAAAATCTCACTGAAAGCGTTTGGAATTCATCTCGACACCTGGGAGGCTGCTTCTAAAGACCGTAATTCGGGGCGTACATCATAACATAAGGGCGAGTCACTTATGAAGCAACCAAGACTGCAAGAGCTGTGAAGAAAAGTCTGGACAGAAAAACCACTGCAGGACCACATTGTCAAAGAACATTTCGAGCCAAAATAGGTCTTATCAGCCATCTTAGAACTCACGGCTCCATACTTTCAACTCCAATGGATGAAATGAATGGTCATCATCATACTTGAGGGACAAACAACAACAACATATCAAACACAGACACTTTTGAAGCCGGCCGTCTTGGGCTGATTTTGATATTATGGACGTCGGTCGTTCAAAAAGCAATGGCAAACTTCTTCTTCAGCGTTCCGAGCCATTGAGGTTCTTTGCTGCAGATACAATCCGTCTCCATTCGTCTCTCTGGTGGACCCTCTCTTGCCAGTCGTTGATTCCAATTGCTTGTAAGTCTGTATATGTATTATCTCTCCACCGTCTTTTTGGTCTACCTCGGGGTCTACGGTCATTTATTTCCTGAGTGTAAGCGAGTTTTGTTTCCCTATTATCTTCCATTCTTTCTATATGCGCCAGCCATTGTAGTCTATTAGCCTTCATGATACCAGTGATTAGCGGGGACTTAAACAGATCATAAATGTCTTTGTTACTTCTTCTTTTCCACTCTCCACTTTGTGTATCCCTAATGGGTCCAAAGATACGTCTTAAAATTTTGTTCTCAAAGGTTTGTAACAAGGCTTCGTCTCCTTTCTAGGCAAACTACTGGACCTAAATATTGCCTATTATTTCACAAACAGCCAAGAAACACCTTAGTTGAATGGGACGTCCTGTTAAAGACATGTAACTAACTCAGTGGTGTAGTGGTCTGCTCGGCTGCCTGCCGGCATAGTAGTTTCGTTTACGAATTCACTTCCTGGTCAGTATTGTTGTTTTTAACATGACAATTGGTATCAAGAAATTTTCGAAGAGGTATAGAAGGCCACATATAGAGTGTCCAGTTGTCCAACATAATAAGGCAAGCACATTATACCCAACACATCTCACTGTGTGAACAGGATGTCTGTATGTATTCCTTAATTTACCAACAGTGTATGTCTTTAGACTCTCGCCTGTCGGTCTAGTGATGATGGGTTAGAGCCACATCCAAGTGGATTCGCTTCAGAGCAATGTGGGTGCAGATTTACATAACATAATTACGACACATACAAGACGTTGCATTCATCAGCAAACAAACAATTTCACAAAACACAATATATAGTCAAGGAGATCTCCCATGACTACATCAAAAAGTGACGACAAGACGAGAAGAACAAAAAGATTAAAACATGAAAGCAATGAAGAGAAAATGAAAATTGGAAAACAAAAATGTTCATACTCAACACAGAATTCAAGGGCTATGTAACCCCAAGTATCACCGATGTCTTCTTTTTAAACTTAACCGAAGGAATTGGATGTAGGGTGGGTGTAACGGTTCAGTGAGCACATTGAAAGAAGGGGGAGAGACAGGAAGGTAGGACGGCAACCTGTGATGGTGAGCTGAGAATGGTATCAGAGAAATAGTGGATGTACTAACAAAGCTTGAGTGGGTGCCAGTGGACGATTATTGAAGAGCAATGGAGTGTGCACCCAAGTATGATGGTGATACTAACCAATCTCACATTATGCACTCCTATATGTTATTGTGAGGCCAGTCCTAAAGTCTGGGTGTTCCGATATGCGAAAGCGCACATACATACATTTGCACCGCTCAACAGACATTCATACAATAATGTACAGGGGAAAAAAAATTGGCTTTGTTAAAAAGGAATCGCTTTCGAAGTGGTAGCAGACTTAGATGACTATATAAATTATTACTTTCAACGTGCTTTATGCCAGAAACTAGACGTATAGCGCGGTTTTGAAGCGAACATAGTGGTTTCATATTAGATTTAGGGCACCCATCCCAGACTGTGGAACAATAGTCGAGAGGTTATTGAATATAGCAGTGGTTCTCAGCCTTTTATGGCCCTGTCCCTCTTCACCATATTGTTAGGACGTCACCCCCCCCCACCTTCATCTTATTTTTAGAACGTCATCCCCCCCTTTCGTATTTCCTCCCTAAAAATTTCCTCCTGCCCCTACACAGTATACGTAATAATTTTAGCACTTACTAAAACAAGTTTAGACGTCCACATAATACGTGATATGTGGGTCTACTTACTTTATAAAATGAATTTTAGAAGGGTGAGACGTACAGAACGGTAAAGCATGAACGGAAAAACAAGATAAAGTAATCGGTTCTTGTATTAACGCAATCTTGAAATAATCTTCACCCCCCCCCCCCCTAGAAACCGCAAAATTCCTCCATGGAGGGAAATTCCCCACCGGTTGAGAATCACTGGGATATTGGGAGCATAGAATATTTTTCGTGTGCTTTCATCCAAGAAGTGCTGAATTTTAGTAAGTTGGTAAACTTTTTGTGTTTTTCTCTTGGTGAGGACGTGAACATGAGAGCTCCAGTTTAGATGTCTGTCAATTAAAAGACCTAATGTTTTGTGTTCATTTACATTAACATAGACAGACAGACAGACCGACCGACAGAAAAACAGACAGACAGACAGACAGATAGATAGATCAATAGATAGATAGCTAGATAGATAGATAGATAGATAGATAGATAGATAGATAGATACATAGATAGATAGATAGATAAATAGATAGATAGATAGATAGATAGATAGATAGATAGATACATAGATAGATAGATAGATAGATAGATAGATAGATAGATAGATAGATAGATAGATAGATAGATAGATAGATAGATAGATAGATAGATAGATAGATAGATAGATAGATAGATATAACTTTATTTTAAAAGGGGAAAGTTGCGAAAACTAAATTGGCAACCAAAGCATTGGACCCCGTTCGAAGATATCAAATTATCATCAGGAACTTTAAACAAGGGGATTTCATCTTCGCATGGGTTACCAACTTCGATGTGTTGATGAACCACTATAAGGTACCATTCGAAGAGTGGGCAATCCTCTTCCATAAGCTTTTTGCCCTTGAGCCACTGAAGGTAGTAGAGGTCATCCCAGAGCATCTGCGAACTGATTACAACTATGTCAAAGAAAGGGTCTTGGCACATTTCAGGTTAGATGAGGCGGGTCTTAGAACCACATATAGAGTGCTAACTCCGAAGTCGAACCAAATCTTCATGGATTTCGTTGCCGAAACCCAAACTCTGTATAAATGGCTGAGGGCAGCTAGGGTAGGCAACGACTTCGAAAAGCTCAGAGACCTGATGCTGAGAGATAAAATTATTTCAGCTGTGCCAGACTCCATGGCAACGTTCCTGCTTGAAAATAAATGCGCCATAGTATCTTAAATGGATTCCAAGGGCGAGGCGTACTATAATGCCCACAGGGAGATTTTCGCAGAGGGGTCACAGCCAGAACTTATGGTAGGAGCAGCTGCCAGGTTCTCTTATCGAAGGCAGTCATACGGACCCAAGAGTAAATATCAACTAACGACTAGATATACATAAGTCCCACTGAGACAAGTGGACGTAGTTCGAACTTGGCCAGTAAGGGAATGTAATTATTGTGATCGCCAACACGTGTCGTTGGAAATGTGCGACCGAAATCCTGAGTACAAGTCATACCCCAAGAACACGTGGTCAGCGTTATAATAACAAGACCAGCAGTAACACTTGAGTGATCTGTGTGTACATATATTAGTATAGATACCATTAAGTAGACACAAGATAGAACAATGTCTACATTGGCAGACTTTGTAGCCCTATGGGAGAAGTGTGGTTTCACTGGGAAAGAGCTTTTGGCATGGGCTGAGTATAAAATAAGTGACATTCAGAGGCAAGAAAGAGAAGATAGAGCAGCAGCTAGAGAGTTTGAGCTACCGAAATTAGCCGCCCAACAGGTAGCAGCAAAAGATCTTAAAGAACTTGAGCTACATAAATTAGCACAAAAAAAAAAAATTACAACATCAACACTAACTTTCGAAATAGAGAGGTTGAATTTCAAAAAAGAGAAACTGGCATTACAATTAACAGTGAAAGACTACGGAAACAATCTAAAATGCTGGGTCTGTAATAGCTGGGGCCACGGGGCCAGGTCGTGTAAACTGAAACGACTGACTAAAGATTCCAAAAGGGCATATGCTATGACTAGGAGGGAAGAAGAACATGACCAAACGACAAACGTAGTACACATAGCCACAGACAGACATAATAGACAAGAGATCGGTAATCCGGCGTGGTGTCATACAGTGCGTACACGAGAGACGAATGCGAACAACATTCTCAAAAGGACTTTCAAAGTCCACAAAGCAATCGTAAACGGAAAGGTGACCACCTGCGTTAGGGATACAGGGGCATCAATAGCTGGTGTGAATCAGAGTCTGTTAAGGAGTGGTGACTACACTGGAGTTAGGATAACATGCAGTACTTTCGGTGGTACACTTGAGAAGTACGCCATAGCATGGGTTCATATATCCTGCCCATAGTATGAAGGGAGAATACGTGTAGCAGTGTTACCTAGTCCACGTGCAGGACTCATGATAGGTAACATACCTGGAGAGACAGAGTGTACAGAAGATGAAGCCCTGAGATGGGAGGATAAGATGACACAGGGGAATACAGACTCCGGACAGCATATTAAGAAAGACAAGGAAGAAGATAAATTGGTCACACCACAGGGTAACCAGACTGACACTAAATGGGTATCAGACAGACGGACCGACAACTGGGAAAAAGAACAAAGAGACGACGAGACGCTACGAAAGTGGTTCCAGCTAGTAAACCAACCACCTAAACAATCTAAGCTGGGCAAGTGGTCCTTCGTAATAAAAAATAACATCCTCACGAGAGAATACACGAAAGATACAACACGTATCTCACAAATGGTGCTGCCAGTACGAAATCGCATCAATATGCTGGAACTGGCACACAACGTCCCGGAGGCAGTCCAAATGGGGATGGCCAAGACTAGAGAGAGAGAGTATTATCCGTGTGCTACTGGCCAGGCGTTGAGAAGGATATTAGAAGCCATGTCCGATCATGTAAATTGTGCAAACGGACAGACGTACTTGTCCCAGACATACAGACAGAGAAATGCAACAAGCAAGAGGGAGAAATCACTCTTGATAAACACTGCCAACAAGGTGACAGGAAATCAGAAACTCAACACATAGAACAGGTTACTGACAAAGAGACAGATAAACCACTGACACATGTACATCCAACAGTCACACCAACTTCATATGGCATATTATAATTGCAGTCTTGTCATACATGTGTAGAGGTCATCAGACTTAGGTTGGCAACACTCACCATTTTGATGACAACAATTGTTATGAGTAACCAGACACTTCATCAGATGTGGAAACATTGACTACAAGGATAAAACATACATTTAGGAAACAGGGTTGTACTTCAAGATATACAGAAAGCTTAAGTCTAACTTGCTACAGTACACCACCAGTCAAAGCACATCATATACTCGGGACAGCATATACTTACTTGCTTCAGCAGACAGTGACAAAAACAATAATATCAAACAGGAATTGTAAATTTAAAAATAGGAACACATCATTATTACCACTCACAAGATAGCATCACATGTCTCAATTTCAAACATTCTTATCTTGTTATATATATATATATATATATATATATATATATATATATATATATATATATATATATATATATATATGTGTGTGTGTGTGTGTGTGTGTGTGTGTGTTGTAGATACTGTATAGATTGTATAAAGGCTATATATGTGATTTGATATAGAGATAAATGGGTTAGTAGAATGGATGCCTTGATAGGTATAATGTTGATTGAAGTGAAATAATTGTATGGTAAAGTCATCAGAGGTAAAAACAGTGACAATGACTACAGCTATAGTTGGTAAACAGTACAATTAGAACGGTTGATGCTAGCCATGACATGGGCTAAGAAGCGTCACACCTGCTATATGACAAAATAATAGGGTCAGAAAAGGGACATAATCCGGAGAATACACGATGGCATACTCTAATACCATCAGCTGGAAAACCATGTCATAGTGACATCTAAGAAACCATGCGTTCAGACTAAGTGACTGGTCAAGTGCGTATCACTCTGGAGTACTGACCAGGATAATGACATGTCAATGTAGGAAATTGGATATATAATTGTTGTAATAGAATATGCAATTGCAAATGTAAATATGCATAAGTATGTACCAAGGCTGTTATTAATTTCAGACAGATAAGGGGTATAAATGACTGAGCAGAAGAGATAGTGTCGAAGGTACCTCAAAGATGTTACCTCACTAGCTGACTGAAGCGGCTGAGACAGGCAGACTCAAGTGAAGATTGAGATTCTGATTGGTAGAAGATCCAGTCAGCGAAGGCAGATACCAGCCACAACCAACTAAGGCATTAATAGTTAATAACATTCACATAAATTCAATAAACAAAACTCATAATACATATAGATATAAATAATAACATCATTTTATTGTCTTATAAGTACATACATAAACATCAGTGCATCCGTACGAACATAATCGTCATGCCATGTATATTCATAAACATTATGCACGTGATTGTAACAATCATTGATTATTGTAACAATTATTGATTGTACTATTACCTGATTGTAAAACAGAACATATAAAATGAGATGTTGGTAAAAACTGATAAATGATCGCAAAGGGAGAAAAGAAGAGTCGACAACTGCGAAAGTAGAATGGGTGACAGTGGGTCTAAAACCACGATACATCACAGATGACACCCATAACATAAAAGGTAAAGAAGAAGAAGTTAACTGAGACACTACTACCAGTGATACATATTGATTTCACAGAGTCGATAATGATGTGCGAGTGGAAGTTAGAATAATGCTTGCAATATTACATGTGCGTCCAATTTTATATACTACTAGCTGACCCTGCCCGGCTTCGCCCAGACCCTGGTGGGGAGCATCTCATTTAATTCATATAAGTAGTCATATAAGTTCCCGTTCCCGTTACCGACTATCTGTCTGTCTGTCTGTCTGTCTGTCTGTCTGACCCGGCCCGACATCGCCCAGCTCCTGGTGTGAAGCATCTCATTTAATTTATATAAGTAGTCATATAAGTTCTCGTTCCCGATGTTATCGCGGACCTCAGAGAGAAGTGTCTATGTAGAAGACCATTTCCTGGACGTACGTATTTTGGGAGGGGGAGGAGGGAGGAGGGAGGAGGAGGAAGAAGAAAAAAAAACTCCGACAGTTGGCATCTCTGGAATGAAAGGAAGGCGTGTAGAAAATTTCATCTCAATCGGATGGGCCGTTCGCGAGCGTATAAAGGACATACGGAGATACGCACATCCTTTTTTATATATAAGATTCAGGTGTTATGACAATATTGTATATTGGAGAGATAGACAGGTACAATTGGTAGGAGGAGCGTATGCGATTGTGGTAACATGTACATAACATTAGAATATGAGGAGTGACAGTGAAGCGAGAGAAAGGGGACGAGAAGACTGAGAGTAGGAATTTGTGCGAATGATAATCAATTTGAACACAACCTGAATACTTGCACACCGGTATACAGGAAGCGTACAGGCAAAGATGTGACATTGGAGTTTGTAGTATGCATGTTGTGAGACAGAGTACATAATGGCAAAAATTAAACACTATTTTGAAGAAAAAAAAAGACAAACGATGAAAGGAAGAAGAGAGAGGATGAAAGAGAGAGAGAGAGAACATAGCACAAGTGAAGATGATAGAAAGGAAGGAGAATGAAATGTAGTAATGAGAATATGAGAGAGAGAGAGAGAGAGAGAGAGAGAGAGAGAGAGAGAGAGAGAGAGAGAGAGAGAGACCAGAGTACAAGGGAAGGTGAAAGAAAGAATACAAGGATAGTGGAGTAGGATTATTAGTAGTACCATTAATAGTAGTACCAGGTGGTAGTACTTTGTACATATAATATTTTAACATGGAGTATCTTGGCATGGGAGTAGATGTACACAAGGGACATTGTATTGGGGAACATTACAAGGAAACTTAGTAGGAAGAATACCATGGACAAATAGAGAAGGCAAATGAAGGGAATGCCTAGCCATAGGGCACAAGTGAACATCATAGCAAAAAGTAACTAATGGCAGCCGACATCACACACACTTTGACAAGACAAATGCAGAAGTCGTGTGTACTCGCACCAAAGAGATCCACAGTCGTAGCATAGGGTACTCAGGGGCTAGATAAGAGCTTAAACGAAAAAGATGTGGAATTGATATGTCTGCAATGCACACGTTTCTGCAGCCAGGGCTTAAGGGCTGGAGAAGGGTGTCAGTTTCTTATACCGAGGTATAAATGAGGAACCATATGGGAATGTCCGGAGTGAGGCATTGGGATTCATATTAGGTTGGCCCTCAACCTGCCGAATACAAAGGGGTTAGAGGCCACACGTGGTCTAGTTGGGAATAGACTGATATTCGTGTCCGACATTATAATTTGTGTGAAGGTATTGCAGAATATCAACGTAACACAGAGGGAAATTAAAGGGAACTGAGAAGCAAGCTCTAAGGCATGAGGCAGTAGACAGATATGTGAGACCAGGGGACAGGCATACACGACTAAGCTGACTCATGTCAAGTGTAGAGGGAAGGAAGAACCCAAAAATGTTAGAGCATTTTTGAAATTGCTGGGGTATATGCATTGAGTCTAGTATGAGGACAACAACTCAGCTAACAGTTGTTAGTTGTAACAACTGGTCACGATATGGATCTTTGAGAGGGAGACGGTAAAGATTGAAAGGGCCAATAGAATTGAGAGCTGGGGCTACGTGATGTGTTAGGGGAGCGATCAGCGACGAGTGGAGAATTCAGTCGGCCAGGAAAGACAGTGAAGTACACATCGCAGAAAAACGGCAGGTCAACAGTCTAAGATGAAAATTTTGACAGTGATTCAACTGTAAACATGAAACCTACGATTCGAACGGCAAGGGATGGAGTTGAAGAGTTGCGGAGTCCGGTTGTGTAGCAAAAGAGATGCCCAGTACATACCAGGCTGGTAAACACACGGCAGTACAGGCAACTAGGTGAGACGTGTCGCTCGCTAAATTGAGGGCCCGGTAATGACGCATTACGAACTGTAAATTGGTGAATTGTTCTAGTGAGTAATTATATAATGGTGCTATGAATAAAGTCATTTATTCGTTCGGTCGGCGTTTGGAACGGCTATTCTGTGTGCTATTGGATGTGTTCATGCTTAAGTTGTCAGTGTGCTTACAACATAACCCCTACAAGCACATTGGCATTGTGTATAAGTCCAATCTAGGTTTAGGAACGTGTAATAAATTTAAGCGCTTACTGTTCATTGCATTAGATTGAATTAACGGTAGAAGGTACTCTGGGGTATTTTCAGGTATAATTTTATTCACTAATTTGGCTTTGTTAAAAAGGAAGCGCTTTCGAAGTGGCAGAAGTCTTAGATGGCTGTATAATTTATTACTTTCAACGTGCTTTATGCTAGAAACTAGACGTATAGCGCGGTTTTGAAGCGAACACAATCGTTTCATATTAAATTTAGGGCAACCATCCCAGACTGTGGAACAATAATCGAGAGATGATTGGATATAGGATGTATAGAATATTTTTCGTGTGCTTTCATCCAAAAAGTGCTGAATGATAGCTATTTGGTAAACTTTTTGTGCTATTCTCTTGGTAAGGACGTGAACATGAGAGCTCCAGTTTAAATGTCTGTCAATTAAAAGACCTAATGTTTTATGTTCATTTACATTAATTATAGATAACGTGTCCACGCGGAGCTCGAGCGGTGTCCCAGTTATGGCTAGGGTCTGTAGTTTTTGTCTGGTCGTTATTAGCATGGATTTGGTTTTGTCGATGTTAATTAACATGCGGTTTTCATTGCTCCATCTACTAAGGTTGTCAAGATCGTTTTGTAAAGAGCTCTCTGGGTCACTAAGGCTCTCTTGACTAGTGTAAATAGTGCAGTCGTCCGCAAATAGGTCACACGAAGTATTGAGGTATAAAGGAAGATCGTTATATACACTGCAAACAGCACCGGACCTAGTATTGAGCCTTGAGGCACACAAATGTTAAGTTGTGTGGGTCTTGATAGACAGTTATTGAAGGACACTACTTGTTGTCTGTCAGATAAAAATGACGTAATTAGGTTCACCATATTGGTGCTAGTCTTCATTTGTTTTAATAAAATATCATGATCTACCATATCAAAGGCTTTTTTAAAGTCTACAAATACTGCTCCACAAATGTTGCCATTGTTGATACAAAGATGCCAGTTATCGGTCATATTTGTTAGGGCACTATGACAAGAGTGATTAGGTCGAAACCCAGATTGACTGTCAATTATTAGATCATTGTTAATTATATGATGTAGTGTTATTTCATGCATGTGTTTTTCTAATGGCTTTGATGGCGACGACAGTAAGGAAATAGGTCTATAATTACCCAAGACGCTATTATCAGTTGAGCCATTTTTAAGTAGAGAATAAACTTTAGCAACTTTAAAGGCAGATGGAAAGTAGTTTTTGGACAGGTACTGGTTATATATGAACGTTAAGGACTCACTAATAATTGGTGCAGCACACCGAAGAATTCTATTACTGATACCATCTAGGCCTTCTGAATGTGTTGCTTTGAGATTCGAGAGGTATTTATATACTTCTGCAACAGACATCAAGGGAATCTCAGAGGGAATATTTCTAGAGCACTCCCCTTCACAGAATGATGACAGTGAACTTAAATTACATACTGAGTCTGGTATTGAGGACTTTAGATTCTCTATTTCTGATTGAAAGAAGTAACTTAAATCCTCGC
Organism: Cepaea hortensis; assembly: GCA_963921405.1. Lineage (NCBI taxonomy): Eukaryota > Metazoa > Mollusca > Gastropoda > Stylommatophora > Helicidae > Cepaea > Cepaea hortensis. Next base: position 212,282 of record CAWUFQ010000656.1, read on the forward strand.
ATGTTATAGAGTTTGGTATTGCTGACTCTGAAGAGTGTTTCTTGTTGGTTAGCGAGTTAATAGCCTTCCATATATTTATGTTATTTGATTTACATACAATCAAATTTTTGAAATGATCTTTCTTCATCCCAAGAATTTCATATTTAACTTTATTTCTTAGTCTGCGGTAATTGATACAATCTTTATTTTTGTGTGCTGTATCTCGTTCTCTCATGATTTCGAGAACTTCGCTAGTGACACATGGGGATTTATGTTGATTCTTGACTCGAACTTCTTTGACTGGCACATGTTTATCAAATACATTGTAGACTGTATTTGTCCAGTAAGCTAGTGCATCATCCAGATCAGGAAGTTGGTAAACATGTAGATAGATAGATAGATAGATAGATAGATAGATAGATAGATAGATAGATAGATAGATAGATAGATGGGTGGGTGGGTGGGTGGGTGGGTGGGTGGGTGGGTGGGTGGGTGGGTGGGTGGGTGGGTGGGTGGGTGGGTGGATGGATGGATGGATGGATGGATGGATGGATGGATGGATGGATGGATGGATGGATGGATGGATGGATGGATGGATGGATGGATGGATGGATGGATGGATAGATAGATAGATAGATAGATAGATAGATAGATAGATAGATAGATAGATAGATAGATAGATAGATAGATAGATAGATAGATAGATAGATAGATAGATAGATAGATAGATAGATAGATAGATAGATAGATAGATAGATAGATAGATAGATAGATAGATAGATAGATAGATAGATAGATAGATAGATAGATAGATAGATAGATAGATAGATAGATAGATAGATAGATAGATAGATAGATAGATAGATAGATAGATAGATAGATAGATAGATAGATAGATAGATAGATAATGAATTCGGTTTTTTTTTTTATTCAGGAGTTCTTTATCGACAAAGCATAGCTTCAACAGGTGAGAGTTGTGTTATGTTTTTACATTTTTACAAAATTTACATTTTGTTATCGTGGACGAATGGATAACTCTCTGTTAACTTTCCAGTGCGCTGACTTCGTGTTAATTGGATAATTCCCTACATCAGCCTTTTCATCTTAAACATTGACTTTTCTTTCATTGAGCAATGGTAAACACATTGCCTAGTAAATCAACCTAGGGTTGGAGGTGATGCCAACGTTCTACAAAGGACATCAAATTAGAAAACAAAAAGCCCCTACATATTACAATTGAACACTGTACACTTCTGCGTAGTGCCAGAGTATGTAATTTCAATCGGATAGTAAAAGTATAAAGACAGTTTCAAATCCATTGAAGAGTTGTACTTATATTTTGATAGTCCCATAATGTCTATAGATCAATCGGCAATCAATGAATGCTGTGGGTAACATCACGAAGACCGCCGTTTCTTCCAGGAACAGTTTCTGGTTGCAAATGTATGTTGGATTTACAGGGGAGCCCTGTCAATTTAAAAAAAGAAGAAAAAATAATTGCCTCGATGCAGGTTCAAACACATGACCAAAGGACCAGCGAGCAAGCTGACTAGCCATCACTACTTATGAGAGATGATGTGCTGGCTTCAGAGGGACCTACCATTATGACGTTGAAGATGAACAGTTGACACATACAGCGGGCAAGAAATGACGGTTTATTGGCACATGTCTTCATGTATCTTGTCGATGACTGACGTTCCATTAGTCTCCATTATGAAGGATGCCCAAATTTCCGTAGCTAAGGACTGTCCAAACGTGTTTCTAACCAACTAGCAACAGGCACAATATTTGTCCACACTCTTCATCTTCTGCTGGGCGAGACTATGCGCTTATTGTTATTTGCATATTGATTCTTCGTCCATGGTATTATGAACGTTACGATATCTCGGACAGAAAGGCAGGCAGACAAACATACAGACAAATAGATAGATATACAGACGGTCAGACAAACATATATACAGACACACATGCAGCCAAACAGACTGACAGACGGACAGAAAGACAGACGGTTGGACGGATGGATTGATGGACAGATGGATTGATGGACAGATGGATGGATGGATAGATACAACTTTAGTGTCTTGGGTTCAGAATTTGACACACAGGGTTTTGCGGTATTCTGTTCTCCCATAGCCGGCGCTGTGACGAAAGCGTAACGAACGCGATTCTCAATCCCGCAAACCGTGTTCGAAACACAACTGCAGACGAGGTGGAAGCAGACCGTCTTACGCTAGTTTTTTTACAATGGTATGAGGGTCAGTATTTCAGAAAGCAATAACACACTGCTGAATGTAAGCTTGCCTAGTAAATCATAACAACAATCTTATATCAACAAGAGTAATGTTTCATTCTTAATATTAACATTGTTCATTTCTTTGAAATGGTTATCTACTAAATCAGTGGTCCTCAACCGGTGGGGAATTCCCGGGGGTGGGGGGGGGGAGGTAGGGGGCATATTAAGATTATATCAAGATCGCATTAATACAAGAACCGATTACTTGATATTCTTTTTCCTTCCATTATTTACGGTTCTGTACTTCTCGGCCTTCTAAAATTCGTAAATCTAGACGTCTAGACTTGTTCTAGTATGTGTTATGAAACTTAGATTCTATTATTACGTATACTATGCAGGGAAGGGGAAATTTATACTGAATAAATACTAAGAGGGGGGAGGAATGACATTCTGAACATATGATGAAGAGGTGCAATGGGCCAAAAGAGGTTGAGAACCACTGAACAAAATGAATAATCGTGTACGCGAATGAAAACAGAACATACACAAAACACCATGTATACACATTTTATTCTCATTTAACGAACGAGTCGAAAAACCAAAAAAACCAATGTCCAAGAACTACAGGAGACAAATGAACATCGTAAACTGATTAGAGAAATTAGATGTAGACAGTCAAAAATTTTTGGACATGTTATGAGAAGAAATGGATTGGAGAACTTGGTGACAACTGGCAAGATCGAAGGGAACAGACCAAGAGGAAGACCGAGAGGAAAATACCTGGATAGCTTGGCCACATGGCATGGACGAGACAGGAACACTGAGCTGATCCACGACACTGGTGATCGAGTGAAATGACGAGTCATGACCGCCCACGCTTTCCGGCATGGCACATGATTGATTGATTGATTAACAAACTCTCCGATTTCATTGTGACCACGAAAATCAGCCATTAAAGACATACTTGATCTTGGGAACAAGATTAACTCAACCTGCACTGCCAAGGCCTGTGACTACAAATCTTTCCACGATGCAGCAACAGCAGAAGATCAATGCCGGTAAGTTCATCACTTTAATTTGTGGTTTTCTCTGGTGATATATTTTGTGAAGTTTTTATTTTCATGATTATATTAACTATTTTTGTATGGGGATACTGGAACAATGTAAGGCAGATGTGTCTGTGTCAGGGTCTTAAACCTGGCTCGTTATACCTAACACATGTGAGACAAGTACAAGTACAACATGATTGGACTTGAGACACAACGACACGGAGTTCAATGGATTTATTTACAAGTCACATGCAATACGATCTAGTTTGGCATGTGATGACCATTACAATACAGATACTATACATCAATACACTTACAGACAACCCACAGCTTTACAGTCTATCTCACAAGATGTACAAGCACTCGACTTTCGGGCTTGTTAAACTACACAAAGCCTTTCTCTACCAACACGTCCTGTCTGGTCCGAGTACCCAAGCTGTCTGTCTTTTTCTCGCAAAGCGCTTGCCCTCTGTGGATTGGCTTCACGAGGACTGCGTGCGTCTTGCTTTGTCCTTGCCTGACCGCTGGCTATCGCGTCAGCCAGCAACCTGCGGGCAGGTAACTAATACTCGCCTGGCGGGCGTAACGATGTTACTGCATCCCGGTTGGGGACTGTTCGCCTGGCTTGCGTAACGATGTTCCTGCATCTCGGTTGGAGACATTCGAGATTCTGACACGCTCCCCCGGGGCTTCTTCATGAAAGATCTCTTCTTTCATGTATACTCTCTATATACATACCGGGTTAATATTTTAACCATGTCAGAATCGACCTTTCTGTTGTTATATACATTGGTATATAAATACATATGAATACATATATTGGCATAGAAATACATAAGAAATGCAAGTTGTATTTTAAGACATGTGGTGTTCAATCTTTACCACTTGCCAAGTTTCATCCTCTCGATGGATGATCACCTGAGTTGCAATATTGACCCAGTCAGATCGGTAGCACCAGCTTTCAAAGCAACTACTTCGCAACCTCTTAAAAAAAGTAATAATATGCTTTTTGAAACAAAAATCATCGCGTAAGACTGTAATACGCCTTTATATAAGCCGTATTCAACGCTCGAGCTCTGACCTCATTTGGCCCTGAGCTCTTCCGTCGGTCTACAACGTCGGTAACCCTATACCATGCCCTGTTGATGACTTCTTGGAGTGTTAACAATCTGGCAACACCATGGCTATTTATATACAACACATATTCGAATGCATTTCAATTTACCGCCCTTGGTGTAATAATGTAATAACAATTAAATGAAAGGGACATAATTTCAAAACATCTTAAATTTAATATATTACAATTATTCTTCTATTTCTCAGCGTCATCGCTTGATGCTTTTCCATACTAGCGAAAAAATGTCGATAGTATGAATAAGTTAATCAAGATATGATTCTAAGATTACACTAGTTGAAAAAATATTAATACACAATTCGTGTATTCGAAATTGATGATTCCTAAATATTTTAGAAGCGTCATACCTTTTTAAGGTTTTGATTGTCGTCTGCTAATTTTGGACTAAATTTATAAATTATCCGGAAGTACACCCGAACAGCTGATGTTGAAAATTCTATAACACACTTGTTCCGGTCTGATGTATCAATTCGGAATGTAAACTGTTCTGATAGTTCATGTGTTCGTTGTTCCGCTGGAAATCTTCTGGATTTCGATTAACTGCAGTGGTGTAAATGTCAAAGTTCAGTTCACTCTTTCATACACGGATTAAAATATCACTGGATATGTTCCAATCGTAGATACCACTGATAACTTGGATAGTTCGCTTGAGGTAAGTTTAGAGCGAATGTGGCACTGTTCTTGTTTCGTAATATATGTACAATTAATATTGTTCGCTTTCTACCACACGCTATACAATTATTCAAGACACTTACTACAGTAATAATAAAATAAGAAAAACTATATATAGTGGGAATGAACCCTATCACATCACATAGTAGACATACACAGCTTTCGTGGAAAAAAAACTTCACTGATGGCTGTGTTGGTCTGAGTGTATTTGACACACTGCACTCAGACATTAGTGCTTACTGGGTCGGTCGGACAACGGGACAAAAGATCGGCAATCGTGTTGGTTCTGCCTGCGATATGTCGAACTTCAAAGCTGTAATCTTGAAGCTTAAGAGACCAGCGCGCTATCATTTGGTTGGTAGGTACTCCTGAAGTAATAAATTTTAATGGGCTATTGTCGGACTCTACAATGAAATGACGTCCCAGGAGGAATCTGGAAAATTTAGTTATACCCACCACTAGAGCAAGGGCTTCCAACTGTAGTGTGGACCAAGTGCGTTCTCTTGGTTTCAATTTTCTAGAGTCGTAGTGTACAGGATGTAGAATGTTATCATGTTCCTGTAACAGAACTGCCCCAATCGCCACGGAGCTCGCGTCTGTGCGTAATCTGAAAGGAATATGTAAATTTGGCAATTTGAGAATGGGATTCTTTAAACTATTCTCAGAAAAATAAGATAACACTTTCTGGAATGCAAATTTTAGGCATTCATTGTTTACAATCTTTTCAGGTTGGTCTTTCGTTAGTAGGTTAGTAAATTTTTCACTCAGTTCAGCAAAATCAGGTATGAACTGCCTATAATAATTTAATAGTCCTAACACACTTCTGACTTGCTTTTTCGTAGTCGGAAGTGAGATTTTCAGTATTTTGGACACGATGTTATCGTCTGTCGTGACAAAGCCATTAGATATTTTGTACCCCAAGAAGGAGATTTCCTGATAGGCTATGTCTACTTTTGTAGGTTTTACCGTCAGTCCGTGCTGTCTGATCCGTTCAAATGTCTGCTGTAATGTCTTTATGTGGTCTGTCATTGTCTTTGTGTGAACACAAATGTCGTCCATGTAACAGATAATGTTTGGTATGTCCACTAGTAACAGTCGTGTCATACGTACGAATGTCGCTGGGGCATTGACAAGCCCAAAAGGAAGTTTGCACCATTCGTACAGTCCCCAAGGTGTGGCAAATGCTGTCAGGTGTCTGCTCTGCTCGTGTACTGTTATTTGCCAATAACCTTTCGTCATATCTACCTTCGTAAAGAATCTAGAGTCTGTCAGTTCTGTCAGTAGATCTTCAGAGTTGGACATTGGTTCTAGATCTAGAAGTGTTATTTTATTTAATTTTCTATAGTCGACACAGAGTCTTATCGTGTTGTCCTTTTTGCGTACCATGACCATTGGAGATGAAAAATGTGATTGGGATCGTCTAATGATGTTGTTTTTCTCTAAGCTAATGATTTCCTGATGTAAGTTTTCTTTGTAATGCACTGGAATGGTGTAAGGTCTGCATTTTATGGGTGTGTTTGAAGTGAGCATGATGTGATGTTGCACTAATTCTGTTTGTCATGGGTTGTTGGAGAAGATGCTGTTGTACTGTTGTATGAGATGTTTGCAGCTGTCTGTTTCTGCTTGAGTTAAGTTTGGGTTTATTTTGATTTATTTCAAGCAGTTTGTCGTTTCTAAAGCAGGTGTTGGAATTTCGTCACTATCTTCGTCATCTTCGTGGTCTATTATCACTGTACAAGCTGTTGTATCGTCTTGTTCGTTGTCTCTGTTGTAGTATGGTCTTAGCATATTGATGTGGAATATTTTGTGTTTGTCTTTTATTTGAATCTCATAGTCTACAGCTGAAATCTGTCTTATTACTTTAAATGGTCCTTGCCAAGACTCAGTCAATAAGTGTCTGTCACTAGGTAAGAGAAGAAGTACGTCCTGTCCAGGTGTCAACGTTATTGTCCTGTTACCTTTGTCTGCATATTGTCTATATGTAGCACCAGATAATTTTAGTGCTTCTTTTGCAATTGTACAAGATGTGATGATTCTTTCACGCAATGATTTAACGTATACGTATGATGATATGGGTTTAAGTAAAGGAGTGGCTTCAGTTAACATTTGATGATAGATGCTCAATGGGCCGCGTGGTTTGGCACCATAGATAAGTTCACAAGGAGAGAATCCAGTACTAGAATGTGGCACTTCGCGATAAGCAAAAAGTATAGCAGGCAAATATATGTCCCAGTTGTTGGGATGTTCTTGCGTGACTTTAGCAAGCATATGCTTTAAATCACCGTTAAACTTCTCTGTGATTCCAGTTGAGTGAGGGTGATATGGAGAATTGAAACATTGTTTCACCCCTAACATTTTGGTGAAAGCTTGAGTAGATGCGGCAATGAACTGACTTCCCCTTTCTGAGAGGATAGTGTCTGGAAATCCTATCCGTGAAAATATATGGAAGAAAACTTCCATTATATCATTGCCAGTTATGTTCTTTAACGGAATCGCTTCAGGCCAGCGGCTACATAAATCAATGATGGTAATAATATATTTATTCCCTCTGGTTGTTATTTGATTAAGAGGGCCCACTATGTCGACAGATATTTTCTCAAAAGGTCGACTAGATAAGTCAGTAATTTGTAATTTTGCCTGTGGGTGTTTACCCTTCTTCACTAGTTTTTGGCAGATGTCACAGCTTCTGCAATATTACTTAATATCATTGCAGAATTTGGGCCAATAAAACTGTGTTAGTAATCTTGATCTGGTCTTAGCGTATGCCATATGCCCTGCAAGAGGTATATCATGGGCAAGATGTAAGGCTTGCTTACGGTATTCAACTGGCAAAACAGTTTGCTCTGTTGTGCTGTCACCTCTGGTATAGTACCTGGTGAGGATGCAATTTTTCAAAGCAAAATGCCATCTTGCATTTTTGGTTACCTTTGGCTTTTTGCCGATCAGATTAAAATATTTAGCTAATGAAGGATCAGCCTTTTGGGCTGTTACAAAAGTCTCCTTCATGGTTTTAGGAGGTAGTACCACTGGGATAAGCATTTCTATAGCCTCAGTTTGATTAATTTCATCTTGCAATCTAGCAGTAGCTCTGGTTACTGCGTTCACACATTCAATGATATCAGATGGTGATGAAACATTTTGGTCAATGATTTCATGAGATGTTAGTGCTACATTAGCTACCATACATTCATTTGGTGATACGACATTATCAATGATGAAATGTGATGGTGATGATGTTATGTTCTCATCAATGCAAACAGATGTTATATCATGAGGCATATCATTCACCTCTGGTAAATTTCCAATGATAATATCACACACAGGGTTAGTTAATGCTGCGCATTTTACTTTCCCAGTGAGGAAAGGTGTCTGAATATACGCCCATGCTAACGGGTACTTTTCAATATTTCCAGAGAATGTTCTGCATGTTACGTGCCTGCCTGTATAGTCTGTAGGCATTATGAACTTTCTCTTTAGTCCAATAAGTGAACTTTCGGTGTCCCGAAGGACTGTAGCAGGCTTGCCATTCACATATCCCTGGTGGATGTTTATTCTGCCTTTGGAATCTATTACCAAATTAGCTTCTTCATTGGCAATAGGAATGGAGTGGCCGCATGTCAAAATGCCATCTTCATAAAAGGTATTACAAACAGTACATGTATTTGCGTTAAACATGTCAAAAGCCTGTGCTGAGTTCACAGGGTGTTTCTCTGATTGTTCTTCATCTGACGATGAACTATCAAATAAGGCGGCATTTGCTTTCTTGGTCATTTGCCTTCCTTTACAAGCATGACGCCAATGCCCGTACGCCTCACAGAGGAAACATTTACGTTCATTTTTGAAGGATTTACGTTCCTTATCTTGGCTATTTATGATGTTCTGTAGATATGTAAGACATGCTGGGTTCTTGTCACACATCTCACCTTGGTGGTGTGAAAAGTTACAATATCTACAATGATTGTATTTCTCAGAAGTAGGCTTATATGGTTTTTGCCTATTATAGGGTTCTGATCGAGGTTTTTCATAGTTAGCCGATGCTACAAAGTTTGTATCAATAGCTTCACTAACAAAACAATGTTTATTGGCTGTATAGTAAGCCAAACCACGTCTCTCAATCTGATCTACACTTGTACATTCATTATCCTGCAAAAATTTTGAAAATGCTGATAGAAGGGATGATATGACTTTATCTCTGATGATGAGATCTTCTATTTTCTGATAATCTTTATCTATTTTAGCTGCTGAAGTCCATTTTGTAAATATGTCTCGGACTAAGCAGAGGTAGTCAGAGAACGTTTGAGTCGGTTTTGGACTCAACTTGCTGAATTGTTCTCTGTAACCTGCCTTATCCAGCATAAAATGTGCCATAATCTTTGATTTCAGATAATGGTAATCTTTTCTGAGGTCTTTGGGGATAGTCTCTATGACTTTCAGAGGCTCCCCTGACAAACTCCTCATATAAATAATATTCCATTCAGAAAGTGGGATCTGGTAATGGTCCATTAAGGTTTCAAAATTTTGGGTGAAGGCTGCAATGCAGTCACCTGAGGTATAATTTCTTACAATACCTTGATACTTTTTGTACTGGTTTTCTTTCTCCAGTCTCTCAGATTTCTTAGACTCTTTGTCTATGGCGGTATTGGCTTCAAGCTGTTTAATTTTTAGTTGCAACTCCAGCTCTTCTCGCTTACTTTGAGCTGTTATTTCTGCCTGCTTTAATGCTCTTTCAGCTGCTCTTTCCTCGCGTGCGTGGTATTCAGAGTATTTTCTTTCACTCCACTTTGTTAACTCATCACCAGTTAACTTTAACTTTGAACCCATCTCGATGAAGTCGTTTAATGAAGACATGATGGAAAATGTAAATGCAAAGGAGTTGTCAGACACACAATTAGTTACACGGTGTTAGTAATGTGAAAAGTTTACAATTTTTGTTCAACTTACAATTTGTGCCCAAATTTGCATCCGAAAGTATATAGAAAGAAAAATATACTCAAGTGTACTGGATGCGGTGGAGAACGGTTCAAACCAGGGCTAGGAACTATAGGGTCGCTACTTCAAAACACAAATGACCTCTACGGGCAAGGGTTTCAGATGGCACAGAAAACCTGCTTTGTTTTTGGAGGAAATAAATTAGCGTCTATCTGATGTGGTGTGTCTGCTTGTCACTAAGTTTTGATTAGGTTTGTATGGCGTTGAGTGTAATTGTAGGTCGTAATGTCCTCAGTCAACAATTTTTTTCAAAACCACAAGTCACTTTCTTTCCGAAACTTTCTGCTTTCCACAACTAACTTAACAACGACAATCTAACTATATCTCAACACTCTACAACACTGATGACACATAACTTACATCAAGATGACATTCAGTAAGGACATAGATATCAAGTTTACAAGATGGCGACAAGGTTACAATGGCGACGATTTCACAATGTCGACAAGGTCAAAATGGCGATAAGTTACACAATCATTGATGTTTTACACGTTTACAAGATCAAACAAATGTATGTACTTTATGCTCACATCTAGCCTCCATATTCAAACAATCTATTAATATATAAGGATGAGCCTTCACGATCAACTAATAAATGTACTTTAAAGCTGGACAAAAGTCCTAACGTTCACAAATCTAGGTTCAAATCTTAATTAATTTAATCCCGGACGAGCCCCCACGTTCTTACATGTCAGGGTCTTAAACCTGGCTCGTTATACCTAACACATGTGAGACAAGTACAAGTACAACATGATTGGACTTGAGACACAACGACACGAAGTTCAATGGATTTATTTACAAGTCACATGCAATACGATCTATTTTGGCATGTGAAGATCATTACAATACAGATACTATACATCAATACACTTACAGACAACCCACAGCTTTACAGTCTATCTCACAAGATGTACAAGCACTCGACTTTCGGGCACAGAACTACACAAAGCCTTTCTCTACCCACACGTCCTGTCTGGCCCGAGTATCCAAGCTGTCTCTCTGTTTCTCGCAAAGCGCTTGCCCTCTGTGGATTGGCTTCACGAGGACTGCGTGCGTCTTGCTTTGTCCTTGCCTGACCGCTGGCTATCGCGTCAGCCAGCAACCTGCGGGCAGTTAACTAATACTCGCCTGGCGGGCGTAACGATGTTACTGCATCCCGGTTGCGGACTATTCGCCTGGCGGGCGTAACGATGTTCCTGCATCTCGGTTGGAGACATTCGAGATTCTGACAGTCTGTTTGAGACAAAATGTATGTAGTGGAAGAACATAGATACAAATAGTCTCATTGCCTGGAGAGAATAGTGCTGCAGAGAGTGACCTGAGGATCTGGCCGACACTCAGTGCTCCTAGGAAAGGCCAGACGAACAAATAGTCAAATTGCAACTTGTAACTTAGTATTGGTCTCCGTGGCAAAGGCGTTACGGACGCGGTTCGTAATTTCGCTTACCTGAGTACGAAACACAGCTGCAACCGAATTGGCGGCAGACCGTGTCGCGCTGGGTTTTAACGTGATGGTAGGGGAGTGGGGGGGGGGGGGCTGTCGTTCAGAAACCAGTGGCAAACTACTGAACGTACACTTTCCAGACATCAGAAACAGCAGTGCTGGTGTTGACAGCGATGGGTTAGGTTAGGGTTAGCGTTAAGATATGAAGAAAAAAATAACTTAGTTTTGGGATTATTCACTGGCTTTAGAAGTTGAGGACTGATCGTGCATGGGAGGGAAAGTCCCGAGTGCGGTGATGTCTGTTCATGACTCAACTCAACTCAAGGTAACCGTTTGATGTGGTGTTTTCCGATACCACCTATTTCAGTAAGTTTTAACCGCTATGCCATGTCTCATCTTCGCCTCCCCGAAATCATTTATGGTGCACTGATAACGAGGGAAGGAGCACCGGGTGTCCAAATGTTGCTCCCCACCCCCCAAACCGTGGGTGGGATTTCTTCTGGGCAGACACACTTAGCAATGTCGACATGGGAAGCGCACGACAACGAAATCTCGAGGGTGAAGAAGGAAAAGAACGCCAAGGAGTTATGTCTGTGCACGAATAAACCGAGATCAGGGTGAGCTTCAAGTCTGCCATGGTATTGTTAAATGGTGTTTACTGCTGCCTAGCTTATCAAGGAGAGAGGGAAATACCCACAAGAAACTCGTATGTATGTATGTATGTATGTATGTATGTATGTATGTATGTATGTATGTATGTATGTATGTATGTATGTAAGTATGTATGTATGCATGCATGCATGCATGCATGCATGCATGCATGCATGCATGCATGCATGCATGTATGTATGTATGTATGTATGTATGTATGTATGTATGTATGTATGTATGTATGTATGTATGTATGTATGTATGTATATATGTATGTATGTATGTATGTATGTATGTATGTATGTATGTATGTATGTATGTATGTATGTATGTATGTATGTATGTATGTATGTATGTATGTATGTATGTATGTATGTATGTATGTATGTATGTATGTATGTATGTATGTATGTATGTATGTATGTATGTATGTATGTATGTATGTATGTATGTATGTATGTATGTATGTATGTATGTATGTATGTATGTATGTATGTATGTATGTATGTATGTATGTATGTATGTATGTATGTATGTATGTATGTATGTATGTATGTATGTATGTATGTATGTATGTATGTATGTATGTATGTATGTATGTATGTATGTATGTATGTATGTATGTATGTATGTATGTATGTATGTATGTATGTATGTATGTATGTATGTATGTATGTATGTATGTATGTATGTATGTATGTATGTATGTATGTATGTATGTATGTATGTATGTATGTATGTATGTATGTATGTATGTATGTATGTATGTATGTATGTATGTATGTATGTATGTATGTATGTATGTATGTATGTATGTATGTATGTATGTATGTATGTATGTATGTATGTATGTATGTATGCATGCATGCATGCATGCATGCATGTTGCATGCATGCATGCACCATGCACATTAGATACTTAAAGTACGAAAGATTGGTGATTGGAAATTCTGAATGCAAGACTGGCCTGCCACCCAATGTGTGACGCTTTGAAAATCAAGTTGGTTCGTTCTTTCTACCTACCTGTCTGCTTCCTACCTGCCTGTTAAGTCATCTCTGTCTTTCTTTCTGACTGTGTGAAACAATACAGAGACGAAATAATTCTGAAGGAAAGTATCATTTGTAATTAATGTACGATTACAGAGAAGGCCTGGTATACGCACCTTGTATCAAGCAGGATCCCACTTGCATGGCAAATCCAGATGTTGTTAAGAATTGTGATCTTCTTGTTGAGCAATGCAGTAAGTTATTAGCATTTTATTCTCAATTTCTCAATTGCAATAGGTAATAGTTGATGTACTAATTCTGTTTTTAAAATTATTTTCATGGAAATACAATTTTGGAAAAGTTTTGAAGCAACATATATGTGATTCGTGAAAAGAATGTTGCGAATACCTAGGACTGCCAAAGTAACCAGCAACGATTGCCAAGCAAGCGCCTGATGAGTCCAGAGCATTATACTCAACTATAAGAAATAAGTCGTTGTGTAGAATGCGAGACTTTGGAGAAGGATTGGCACAGTCAGACACGAGAAGCACATAGGTAGAATGCGGGGTCTCGTCTACCAACACAGATCTTGCACTATTAGTCGCCGGTCGCTAATACATATGTTGGGTGGAGGATCAGAGCACCTATGGGCATATCCGGAGTGCAATGATAATACTCCGACAGATAACTAACTGACTAATTAACTAACTAACTAACTAACTAACTAACTAACTAACTAACTAACTATCTAACTAACTAACTAACTAACTAACTAACTGACTACATAACTAACTAACTGACTACATAACTAAGTAAATGACTAAATATCTAAGTAACTATCTAACTAACTAACTGACTAACTAGCTAACTAAATAACTAACTAAGTAACTAGCTGACTAAATAATTACTTACTTAACTAACTAACTATCTAACTAACTAACTAACTGACTAACTATCTAACTGACTAACTAACTGACTAACTGACTAACTAACTAACTTACTGACTAACTAACTAACTAACTAACTAATTAACTAACTAACTAACTAACTAACTAACTAGCTAACTAACTAACTAACTAACTGAATAACAAAGTAACAAACTAACTAACTATATAAATAGCTAACTTTAATAAAGAGGAAAACAGTATGCTTTGGTCATGTGATGAGAAAAGAAGCATCGGCGAATATCGTGACACTTGTTACGATAAATGGTAAAAGAGGCAGAGGCAGACCAAGACAAATGATGTTGTCTAGAATTAGACGGTATCATGGAGGAACATCATAAGCAGAGCTGATCCAGAATTCCAGCACACGAGAACTGTGGATGTGATGATTCTTCACATGTGTTTGTTTGTGTGTTTGTTTGAATGTTTGTTTGTTTGTATGTGTGTGTTTGTGTGTGTGTGTGTGTTTATTTGTGTTCGTGTGTTCGTGTGTGTTTGTGTGTGTGTGTTAGTTAGTTAGTTAGTCGACAGATCATCCTCATTGCACATCGAACCATTCAGTCCAGAAGTGCTTGGATCCCCCACTCAGCAAATCCCGCAGTGTGTAGCGACTAACGACACCTGTTCTGTGTTGGTTTATCAATCTTCTTTGGCTTCCAGCGTAGTGTTCTTGTTTAGTCACCCCTCTTTTAATTTGGTGTTATCGCAATCTGGCCATGGTTGTAGATTCACAGTCATCACTTGGTTCTCGCAAACGTCTTATTTCTCGTAGAGCATTCAGAATGCCAGCCTGGTCCATGACGGTTCTGCCCTCAACATTAGCCTTACCTACGAGCTTTAAGACAGATCGCTAGACAGACAGACAGACGGTTGGATGGATGGACTGATGAACAGTAGATGGATAAATATAACTTCTGTCATTGGTGTTTGGAATTGGACACAAGTATCTTGTTGCATGCTGTATTATCTTAGCCGTCGAAGTGGCGAAAGTGCTACGATCAGGATTCTCAATCCCGCAAACTACGTTTGAAACACAACTGCAGAGGACTAAGAAGCACACTGCCTTGCGCTGATTTTCATACAATGGTATGAGCGTCGGTTTTATTAGACAGCGACGATAAACTACTGAACGTAAATTTGCTTAGTAAATTACAAACGGCACAAATATAAAACAAGTTATATCTGCTATATCAACAAGAGAAATGTCTCATTGTTAATTGTCATAGAGCTCGTTTGGATTGTATGTCTTCAGAGTAACAGGACCGATGACTAGTTGGTGAGAAGTAACACTATGACAGCTGGCTGCACACGCACAACGTTGACATTCTGTTACTTAAACCAAGATTGGGATACAGTCGACGTAACGTGTCTTTTATTTATAGTAGTGCAGATCCACGAACAACATATTTCACTAGCTAGCCGCACTCATCTAGCGTTGGCTCAGAGTTACGTTTTACACTGTTTCACTAGTGACGTTACGTGTGGAGGATGTAACTTGTTTCACGCCCTCTCACGTTCACCGCGGCACCATCAATCCAGTGTATCCTGAGTGTTTGTATATGGCGTATGCACTGTCTTCTGTCGACTTGGTGTCCTTGCTTCGATGTGTTTTAGTATTGAATAAACAGTTCATGTCTATTTTGCGTTGTAAGTGTTGATCAAGGTGGTGTCTGTCCGGTGTCCCCTGTCTGAATGTTCGTACTGTTATTTTGTTTGAAATGACGCTTGTTTTGCGTGAGTGTATTGCGTGACCATTAGCGCTTTCACTGGTAATTTATTTAAGCATACTAAGTATATTATCTTTTTGAAACTAATCGTATTGTCGTGTGTGTAGAACTGTATTAACAATGTATGTACTATGACATTAATATTCATATTATTCATTTCTTTGAAATGGTTATCTACTAAATAAATAATTGTATACGTGAAAGAAAACAGAACATACATGCAACAATATAAATACACATTTCATTGTCATTTAACCAATTTTCCGATTTCATGGTGACCACGAATATCAGCAATTCAAGAAACACTTGATCTTGGGAACAAGATTAACTCAGCTTGTAATATCCCTGCCTGTGACTACAAACCTTTCCAGTCTGCAAAAACATCAGCAGATCAATGCAAGTGAGTTGATAATTTTAATTTGTGGTTTTCAGTTGGTGATACATTTTGTGAAGTTTTAATTTTCTTAATTATATTAACCGTATGTGTCTGGTCAGTGTCTTGCGAGACCATTTGTTTAGAGTGGAAGAACAGATATTCGAACACTTCCTGGAGAAAGTGGTGTGACAAACAGATGGACATGAGAATCTGCCAGACACTAAGTACATTGTGAAAAGGCCTGGTGGAAAAATAGTCAAATTGCACCTGGTAACTTAGTATTGGGATTATTCGCTGGATATTGAAGATGAGGCCTGAGAGTGTATGGGAAATCCTGAGTGCTGTCATGTCTGTTCATGACTCAATGCAAGGTAACCGTTTAATTTGGTTTCTGAGTTTTCATTTTCCACCTATTTCAGTCAGTTGTAACATTTATGACATGTCGCATCTTCGCGTTCCCACAGTCAGTTACGGTGCACTGATAACGCTGGTAGATGCACCGGGTGCCCAGTGTTCTCTCTCCGAGGGTAGGATGACTTCTGGGAAGACACACTTAGTAATGTGAATATGGGAAGTGTACGAGAACGAACGTCTCGAAGGTGTCTACGCACAGCAGGTGAAAAACGCCAGGGAGTCATGAGCCGTAAGGGCCAGATACCAAAGAGTTTCAAGAAGGTAAATGGGACTAAATATTCGATTAGGAGGGACTACGTCTGAGGATCAGAAGCCTCAATTCGTGCTTGTTCGGCAGATAAATGTTTGCCGCCACATCTTGCGTATGCAGCATGATAGTGCCTGTGCGAGATTACATCGTGATCAGACGGCAGCAAGTTAAATGATTTGGCCATGTAACTAGATTACCAACGAACAGTATACCACAACAAGCAGTGATGTAAAGACCAAATGGAAGCAGACGAAGAGGCCGGACATATAAACGATGGACGGAGGGAATAACATAGTCCAAAGGAATCTCGACACATGAAGACCATACATGGGTACTCTCCCGCTGCTTATACTTCATCTAGACACCGCAAGGTGCAAGAGGAACAAGATGAGATGAGACAGGCCAACTTTTCCACTTAATTCGTATCACCGGACAACAAGAACAGCATACAATATGTCAGAAAATGTTTATAAATGTTCAGTTAATGACATTTTGAATTTTATAAGTATTTCTGTAGATTGTGTCCCTTAATTTTTGTTTCCAGTCTGTTTCTTCCTATTTCCTACAACCCACTCTGTTTCGATATTCCAGTTTGCAGGTTTCAACTTTTATTCTGGATCGGACAGGCGTCCACAGAAATACCCATTTGTGTTGTTAGTTTATATATTTGTAATCGCATTATTTCTGCTCTCCGTTGATAAAGACATCGTATATATGTATGCGAGTTAGTGTGCATTTTTCTGTTAATGACTGGGTGCATTAACTGTAAGAGATTGCGTAAATGAAGTAAATATGTATTCAGGTATGTATATATGTGTTTATGCATGTGCGTGTGCAGGTGTATCTGGCTGCCTGCATGTCTCATCACATTGTTTATGTTTACAACTTTCATATGACAATATTTTCTTTTTAATTTGTGAATGTAATATGCACAATACCTAACTGATGTAAGAAAGATGAGTCATTGGAAGAGCCGAATGTAAGCCAGGCCTGCGTGCCCAATGTGTGACGCTTTGAAAATCAAGTTCGTTTGCTCGTTCTACCTACCTACCTAATTGTGAATTTATTTAACTGCCAGATTGTCTGCTTCCTACCTGACTGTTAAGTCATATCTGTCTTTCTTTCTGACTGTGTGAAACAATACAGAGACGAAATAATTCTGAAGGAAAGTACCATTTGTAATTTGTGTATGATTACAGAGAAGGCCTTGTATACGCACCATGTATTAAACAGAATTCCACTTGCATGGCAAAACCAGATGTTGTTAAGAATTGTGATCTTCTTGTTGAGCAATGCAGTAAGTTATTAGCATTTTATTCTCAATTTCTCAATTGCAATAGGTAATTGCAGATGTACTAAATGTGTTTTAAAATTTATTTTCACGGAAATAAAATTTTGGAAAAGTTTGGAAGCAACATATATGTGGTTTGTGAAAGAAATGTTGCGATTACCTAGTACTGCCAAAGTAACCAGCCACGATTGCCTGCAAGCGCCTGATGAGTCCAGGACATTATACTCAACTATAAGAAATATGTCGTGTGTAGAATGAGAGACTTTGGAAAAGGATTGGCACAGTCAGACACGAGAAGCACATAGGTAGAATGTGGGGTCTCGTCAACCACCACAGATCTTGCACTATTAGTCGCCGGTCGCTAATACATATGTTGGGTGGAGGATCAGAGCACCTATGGGCATGTCCGGAGTGCATTGTTAATACGCCGACAGATAATTAACTGGCTGACTGACTAACTAGCTAACTAACTAACTAACAAACTAACTAACTAACTAACTAACTAACTAACAAACCAACTAAATAGGTCATTGGCACCTTGCCGTCTTGACAGACGATAGTTTATGCTTTAAAAGGCATAATAACTTTTAACTATGGCGGTAGCGAGTGTGACTGATAAGGCCAATTTGCGCTGTAAATGTCCGTTCACAGTGGGTGCATGTGAACACGTGGTCATTTCCACCATCATGCACCATCTTACGTCTCAAACGCTTGGTGTGTGACTTTTTTTTCCATTGAAGCAGGCAGGCTGTGGCGGATCAGCACCCAATTGGCTGGCGGCTGCCCAGCTTGAGGCGGGCGGTAGCTCATCAGTGACACCTATAGGTGTCTCCCACCATCAGAGGCAACGCGTGGCGCCCCATGTCTACGCCAACTGACAAGGACACCAACTAAATAACTAACTAACTAACTAACTAACTGACTGACTGACTGACTGACTGGCTGGCAGACTGACTGACTGACTGACAAACTGTCTAACTAACTAACTAACTAACTAACTAACTAACTAACACGTTATTCAGTTTAAAATTACCGTGGTAGACAATCGACATTACTGTGCGAACATGTGTATATTTCAGTTTGAAGGATTTATCTAGTTAATTCACGTAAGTTGTGTGATTTCTGCAGTATGTACCTGACGAGATGCAGCGAAATATGCCAGGCAATAAATCGTGCAATCTATTGTTTGTGTCTTCGTTATTCAAACTAACTAACTAACTAACTAACTAACTAACTAACTAACTAACTATCTAAATAACTAACTAACTGACTACATAACTAACTAACTAACTAACTAACTAACTAACTAAACAACTAACTAACTAACTAACTAACTAACTACTAACAAACTAACTATCTAGCTAACTAACTAACTAACTAACTTATTAACTAACAACTGACTGACTAGTTAACTAACTAATTGACTAACTAACTAAATAACTAACTAAGTAACTAACTGAATAAATAATTAAGTACTTAACTAACTAACTAACTAATTAACTAACTAACTAACTAAACTAACTAACTAACTAATTAACAACTAACAAACTAACTAAATAACTAACTAACTAACTAACTAACTAACTAACTAACTGGCTGACTAGCTAACTAACTAATTGACTGACTAACTAAATAACTAACTAAGTAACTAACTGACTAAATAATTAAGTACTTAACTAACTAACTAACTAACTAACTAACTAATTAATTAACTAACTAACTATCTGGTTGACTAACTAACTAACTAACTACCTAACTAACTAACTAACTAACAACTAACAAACTAACTAACTAACCTACTAACTAACTAACTGACTAGCTAACTAGCTAATTGACTAATTAACTAAATAACTAACTAAGTAACTAACTGACTAAATAATTAAGTACTTAACTAACTAACTAACTAACTAACTAACTAACTAATTAACTAACTAACTATCTGGTTGACTAACTAACTAACTAACTAACTAACTAACTATATAAATAGCTAACTTTAATAAAGAGGCAAACAGTATGCTTTGGTCATGTGATGAGAAAAGAAGCATCGTAGAATATCGTGACACTTGGTACGATCAATGGGAAAAGAGGCAGAGGCAAACCAAGACAAATTATGGTGTCTAGAATTAGACGGTACCATGGAGGAACATTATAAGCAGAGCTGATCCAGAATTCCAGCACCCGAGAACTGTGGATGTGATGATTCTTCACATGTGTTTGTTTGTGTTTGTTTGTGTATTTCTGTGGGTCTGTTTGTGTGTTTCTGATTGCGTGTGTGTGTGTTTGTATGTGTCTGTTTATGTGTCTGTGTGTGTGCTTGTGTGTGTCTTTTTGTATGTGTCTGTTTGTGTGTGTGTTTGTGTTTGTCTGTTTATGTGTGTCTGTGTGTGTGTGTTTATGTGTGTTTGTTTGTGTGTGTGCTTATGTGTGTCTGTTTGTCTGTGTGTTTTGTTTGTGTGTGTTTGTGTGTGTCTGTTAGTGTGTGTGTGCTTGTGATTCTATATATGCCTATTTGTTTGATTGCTTGTGATTGTGCGTGTGTGTGTTTGTGTATCTGCATGCGATTGTATGTGTGTGTCTGTTTATGTGTGCTTGTCATTATGTGTGTATATTTGTTATTGTGTTTTTGTGTTTGTCTGCTTGTGTGTTTGTTTGTGTGACTGTTTGTGTGTATATGCTGTGTTTGTCTGCTTGTCTGTTTATATATGTTTGTGTGTGTGAGTTTGAGTGTGTGTTTGTGTGTATGTTTTTGTGTGTCTGTCTGTGTGCGTGGTTGTGTTTGTGTGTGTTTTGTGTTTGCGTGTGATTGTGTTGTGTTTGTTTGTTTATGTGTGTATTTGTGTTTGTATTTATGTGTGTGTTTGTGTGCTTGAATCTTTGTGTCCTTGTGTGTGTTTGTATTTGTTTGTGAACTTGAGTTGCGTGTTTTATTCTTTTTATTTGCTTACGTATGTGTGTGATTATGTATGAGTTTCTGAATGTGTGTGTGTGTGTGTTTAAAATTTTTCACTTGCATTTTTGTGTCTTTGTTTGTCTGTTTGTCTGTATGTTTGTGTGTGTGTGTGTGTGTGTGTGTGTGTGTGTGTGTGTGTGTGTGTGTGTGTGTGTTTATATGTGTTCGTGTGTTCGAGTGTTTATGTGTGTGTGTGTGTGTTAGTTAGTTAGTTAGTCGACAGATCATCCTCATTGCACATCGAACCATTCTGTCCAGAAGTGCTTGGATCCCCTCCTCAGCAAATCACGCAGCGTGTAGCGACTAACGACACTTGTTCTGTGTTGGTTTATCAATCTTCTTTGGCTTCCTGCGTAGTGTTCTTGTTTGGTCACCCCTCTGTTAATTTGCTTTTATCGCAATCTGGCCATGGTTGTAGATTCACAGTCATCACTTGGTTCTGGCAAACGTCTTATTTCTCGTAGAGCATTCAGAATGTCAGCCTGGTCCATGGCTGTTCTGCCTTCAACATTAGCCTTACCTACGAGCTTTAAGACAGATCGCTAGACAGACAGACAGACGGTTGGATGGATAGATGGACTGATGGACAGATCGGTAGATGGAAAGATATAACTTCTGTCATTGGTGTTTGGAATTGGGCACACATATCCTGTTGCATGCTGTATTATCTTAGCCGGCGAAGTGGCGAAGGTGCTACGATTAGGATTTTCAATCCCGCAAACTACGTTTGAAACACAACGGCAGACGATTAAGAAGCACACTGCCTTGCGCTGATTTTCATACAATGGTATGAGCGTCGGTTTTATTAGACAGCGACGATAAACTACTGAACGTAAAGTTGCTTAGTAAATTACAAACGGCACAAATATAAAACAAGTTATATCTGTTATATCAACAAGAGAAATGTCTCAATGTTAATTGTCATAGAGCTCGTTGGGATCGTATGTCTCCAGGGTAACAGGACCGATGTCTAATTGGTAAGAAGTAACACTATGACAGCTGGCTGCACACGCACAACGTTGACATTCTGTTACTTAAACCAAGATTGAGATACAGTCGACGTAACGTGTCTTTTATTTATAGTAGTGCAGATCCACGAACAACATATTTCACTAGCCAGCCGCACTCATCTAGCGTTCGCTCAGAGTTACGTTATACACTGTTTCACTAGTGACCTTACGTGTGGAGAATTTAACTTGTTTCACGCCCTCTCACTTTCACCGCGGCACTATTAATCCAGTGTGGCCTGAGTGTTTGTATATGGCATGTGCACTGTCTTCTGTCGACTTGGTGCCCTAGCTTCGATGTGTTTTAGTCTTGAATAAACAGTTAATGTCTATTTTGCGTTGAAAGTGTTGATCAAGGTGGTATCTGTTTGGTGTCCCCTGTCTGAATATTCGTACTGTTATCTTGTTTGAAATGACGCTTGTTTTGCGTGAGTGTATTGCGTGACGATTAGCGCTTTCACTGTTAATTTATTTTAGCGTACTAAATATATTATCTTTTTTAACCTAATCGTGGCGTCGTGTGTGTAGATCTGTATTAAGCATTTATGTACTATGACATTAATATTCATATTATTCATTTCTTTAAAATGGTTATCTACTAAATAAATAATCGTATACATAAAAGAAAACAGAACATACATGCAACAATATAAATATACATTTAATTCTCATTTAACAAATTTTCCGATTTCATGGTGACCACGAATATCAGCAATTCAAGAAACACTTGATCTTGGGAACAAGATTAACTCAGCTTGTAATATCCCTGCCTGTGACTACAAACCTTTCCAGTCTGCAAAAACATCAGCAGATCAATGCAAGTGAGTTGATCATGTTAATTTGTGGTTTTCACTTGGTGTTACATTTTGTGAAGTATTAATTTTCTTAATTATATTAACCGTCTGTGTGTGGTCAGTATCTTGGGAGACCATTTGTTTAGAGTGGAAGAACAGATATTCGAACACTTCCTGGAGAAAATGGTGTGACAAAGAGATGGACATGAGGATCTGGCAGACACTCAGTACATTGTGAAAAGGCCAAGCGGACAAATAGTCAAATTGCACCTGGTAACTTAGTATTGGGATTATTCGCTGGATATTGAAGATGAGGCCTGAGTGTGTATGGGAAATCCTGAGTGCTGTCATGTCTGTTCATGACTCAATTCTAGGTAACCGTTTTATTTGGTTTCTGAGTTTTCATTTACCACCTATTTCAGTCAGTTGTAACATTTATGGCATGTCACATCTTCGCGTTCCCACAGTCATTTACGGTGCTCTGATAACGCTGGTAGATGCATAGGGTGCCCAGTGTTCTCTCTCCGAGGGTAGGATGACTTCTGGGCAGACACACTTAGCAATGTGAATATGGCAATTGGACGAAAACGAACCTCTCCAAGGTATCTACGCACAGCAGGTGAAAAACGCCAGGGAGTCATTAGCCGTAAGGGCCAGTTACCAAAGAATTTCAAGAAGGTAAACGGGACTAAATATTCAATGAGGAGGGACTACGTCTGAGGTTCAGAAGCCTCAATTCGTGCTTGTAATGAGGATAAGTGTTTGCCGCCACATCTTGGTTATGCAGCATGATAGTGCATGTGCGAGATTACAACGTGATTAGAAGGCAGCAAGTTAAATTATTTGGCCATGTAACTAGATTGCCAACGAACAGTATACCACAACAAGCAGTGATGCACAGAACAAATGAGAGCAGATGAAGAGGCCGGACATATAAACGATGAACGGATGGAATAACATAGTCCAAAGGAATCTCCACACATGAAGACCATACAAGGGTACTCTCCCGCTGCTTATACTTCATCTAGACACCGCAAGGTGCAAGAGGAACAAGATGAGATGAGACAGGCCAACCTTTCCACTTAATTCGTATCACCGGACAACAAGAACAGCATACAATATGTCAGAAAATGTTTATAAATGTTCAGTTAATGACATTTTGAATTTTATAAGTATTTCTGTAGATTGTGTCCCTTAATTTTTGTTTCCAGTCTGTTTCTTCCTATTTCCTACAACCCACTCTGTTTCGATATTCCAGTTTGCAGGTTTCAACTTTTATTCTGGATCGGACAGGCGTCCACAGAAATACGCATTTGTGTTGTTAGTTTATATATTTGTAATCGCATTATTTCTGCTCTCCGTTGATAAAGACATCGTATATATGTATGCGAGTTAGTGTGCATTTTTCTGTTAATGACTGGGTGCATTAACTGTAAGAGATTGCGTAAATGAAGTAAATATGTTTTCAGGTATGTATGTATGTGTTTATGCGTGTGCGTGTGCAGGTGTATCTGGCTGCCTGCATGTCTCATCACATTGTTTATGTTTACAACTTTCATATGACAATATTTTCTTTTTAATTTGTGAATGTAATATGCACAATACCTAACTGATGTAAGAAAGATGAGTCATTGGAAGAGCCGAATGTAAGCCAGGCCTGCGTGCCCAATGTGTGACGCTTTGAAAATCAAGTTCGTTTGCTCGTTCTACCTACCTACCTAATTGTGAATTTATTTAACTGCCAGATTGTCTGCTTCCTACCTGACTGTTAAGTCATATCTGTCTTTCTTTCTGACTGTGTGAAACAATACAGAGACGAAATAATTCTGAAGGAAAGTACCATTTGTAATTTGTGTATGATTACAGAGAAGGCCTTGTATACGCACCATGTATTAAACAGAATTCCACTTGCATGGCAAAACCAGATGTTGTTAAGAATTGTGATCTTCTTGTTGAGCAATGCAGTAAGTTATTAGCATTTTATTCTCAATTTCTCAATTGCAATAGGTAATTGCAGATGTACTAATTGTGTTTTAAAATTTATTTTCATGGAAATAAAATTTTGGAAAAGTTTGGAAGCAACATATATGTGATTCGTGAAAAGAATGTTGCGAATACCTAGGACTGCCAAAGTAACCAGCAACGATTGCCAAGCAAGCGCCTGATGAGTCCAGAGCATTATACTCAACTATAAGAAATAAGTCGTTGTGTAGAATGCGAGACTTTGGAAAAGGATTGGCACAGTCAGACACGAGAAGCGCATAGGTAGAATGCGGGGTCTCGTCTACCAACACAGATCTTGCACTATTAGTCGCCGGTCGCTAATACATATATTGGGTGGAGGATCAGAGCATCTATGGGTATATGCGGAGTGCAGTGATAATACTCCGACCGATAACTAACAGACTGACTAACTAACTAACTAACTAACTAACTTACTAACTGAATGACTGACTGACTGACTGAATGTCTGACTGACTGACAGACTGACTGACAGACTGACTGACTGACTGACCGACTGACTGACTGACTGACTGACTGACAAACTGTCTAACTAACTAATTAACTAATTAACTAACTAACTGACTACATAACTTGCATGAGGCGCTGGACGCAGTTAAGGGCCAGCGACTGATAAGAGGGAAATCATGCATGGCTCAGGCGGAGGATACGATCAGACAAGTGTGCCCCTTGGAGAACATTAGGCGAGGAGAGGAGTGGGTCAGAGTGCCAGCGGAGCAGTCATACTTGTGCAGAGTTATAATCACATTGAGCCGGGAGTGCAGGGAGTGGCTAGCAGGGGCCACGGAAGTGGAAATCCAGGAACTAATTCAGGATAATGCTCGCCCGGTTGATTTGATTATCTAGACAGATGGGTCGGTGTTGAGAGGTAGCAGAAGTGCCTGGGGGTTCTTGGCAAAGGCGAATGGTCGACGTTTGGTGCAGGAGAACTTGGCATATGATACCGCAACATCTAGCTTAAGAATGGAGGTGGAGGCAGTCAGTGCAGCTTTCCGCTGGATGGAGAACACGATACCCACAAGCATAGTGATAGTAACTGACTAAGAAAGCATGCTGAGTAGGGTGAGGACAGGGAAGCTTCATGAGAGGTAGCAGAAGTGCTACTAAATAGTCATAGTAACTGACTAAGAAAGCATGCTGAGTAGGGTGAGGACAGGGAAGCTTCATGCAGAGTGGCTTGCTTCGCTTCGGAAGTCATGGGTGGCAAGCATCGTCTGGATATTTTCTCCGAGGCATGCTGGTGTGCTGAGGAATGAACAGGCGGACAGATTGGCTGGCTCTGCAAAACTTGGTGGAGTATTGATGCATGATAAGGCAGACGTGGTTGCGGCATTGTGGGAGCACGTGTACACCTCGGAGGAGCAAACGGATCACCATAGTCTGGTAAGAATTCCACAGCGAGGAGTGACGAGGGGATCTGGCCGATGCTCGACGCTTCGAGGAAAGGCAAGACGCACATATAATCAGATTGCTACTGGTACTATTGGGGTTGGAACTCTTCGCTGGCTTCTGAGGATGGGGACGGAGCGCTTATAGGAATGCCCCGAATGCTGTAATGTCGATTTCTAAATCAATCAATCAATCAATCAATCTATCAATAACTAACTAACTAACTAACTAACTAACTGACTACATAACTAAGTAACTAACTAACTGACTGACTGACTAACTAACTAACTGACTAATTAACTAAATACCTAACTAAAAAACTAACTTACTAAATACATAAGTACTTAACTAACTAACTAACTATCTGGCTGAGTAACTAACTAACTGACTAACTAAGTAACTAACTAACTGACAATATAAATAGCTAACTTTAATAAAGAGGCAACCAGTATGCTTTGGTCATGTGATAAGAAAAGAAGCATCGGAGAATATCGTGACACTTGGTACGATCAATGGGAAAAGAGGCAGAGGCAGACTCAGACAAAAGATGTTCAATGGTATCATGGAGGAACATCATAAGCAGAGCTGATCCAGAATTCCAGCACCCGAAATCTGTGGATGTGATGATTCTTCACATATGTGTGTTTGTGTTTGTTTGTGTATTTTTGTGGGTCTGTTTGTGAGTGTCTCATTGCGTGTGTGTCTGTTTGCATGTGTCTGTTTATGTGTGTCTGTGTATGTGCTTGTGTGTGTGTGTGTTTTTGTGTGTGTCTGTTTGTGTGTATCTTTGTGTGTGTTTGTGTGTGCGTCTGTTTATGTGCTTTTGCATGTATGTGTTGTGTTTGTCTGCTTGTGTGTTTATACATGTTTGTGTGTGTGAGTGTTTGTGTGTATGTATGTGTGTGTCTGTCTGTGTGCGTGGTTGTGTTTCTGTGTGCTTTGTATTTGCATGTGATTGTGTTTGTGTGTTTATGTGTGTGTTTGTGTGCTTGAATCTGTGTGTGCTTGTGTGTGTTTATATTTGTTTGTGAACTTGAGTTGCGTGTTTTATTCCTTTTGTTGTCTTACATATTGTGTGATTATGTATGAGTGTCTGAATGTGTTTTGTGTGTTTAAAATTTTGCACTTGCATTTTTGTGTGTTTAGCTGTGTGTTTGTTTGTATGTTTGTGTGTGTTTGTGTGTTTGCGTGTGTGTGTTTGTGTTTATATGTGTTCGCGTGTTTGTGTTCTTTTGTGTGTGTGTTTGTTAGTTAGTTAGTCGACAGATCATCCTCATTGCACATCAAACCATTCAGTCCATAAGTGCTTGGATCCCCTCCTGAGCAAATCCCGCAGCGTGTAGCGGCTAACGACACCAATTCTGTGTTGGTTTATCAATCTTCTTTTGCTTCCTGTGTAGTGTTCATGATTGGTAACCCCTCTTTTAATTTGCTGTTCTCGCAATATGGCCATGGTTGTAGATTCACAGTCATCGCTTGGATCTCGCAAAAGTCTTACTTCTCGAAGAGCATTCAGAATGTCAGCGTGGTTCATGGCGCGTCCGCCATCAACAGTAGCATTACCTGCGAGCTTTAAGTGTTTGTGTTTGTGTGTGTGTGTGTGTGTGTGTGTGTGTGTGTGTGCGTGTGTGCGCTTGCATGTTTGTGTGTGTATTTGTGTTTTTATTCGTGTGTGTGTGTGTGTATGTGTGTGTGTGTGTGTGTGTTTGTGTGTGTGTGTGTGTGTTTGTGAGATTATATGTGAATGTTGTGGGCGCGACTTTCTGTGTTTATGTGTCTGTGTGTGCGCGTGTGTGTGCGCGTGTGCATGTGTGTTTATGGTGGGCGTGTGTGTGTAACAAATGAAGGTTTATTGGCACATGTCTTCATGAATCTGATCAATGACGGCCGTTCCACTGGAGTCTCCATTATGCAGCTTCCCCAAACAGGGGGTAGACAAACACATAGAGAGACAGATAAACATACAGAAGATAGATAGACAAACAGGCAGACGGGCAGACAGACAGATATAAAGACATACATACAGACAAACAGACTGACAAACGGACAAACAGACAGATAGCTAGACGAACCGACAGACAGACGGTTGGATGGATGGACTGATGGACTGATCGGTAGATGGATAGATATAATTTGTGTCATTGGTGTTTGGAATTGGACACACATATCTTGTTGCATGCTGTATTTTCTTAGCCGGCCAAATGGCGAAGGTGCTACCCCCCGCAAACTATGTTTGAAACACACTGCAGGCGATTAAAAAGCACATTGCCTTGTGCTGATTTTCATACAATGGTATGAGCGTCGGTTTTTCAGAAAGCTATGACAAACTACTGAACGTAAATTTGCTTAGTAAATTACAAACGGCACAAATATAAAAGAAGATATATCTTTCTATCAACAAAAGAAATGTCTCATTGTTAATTGTCATAGAGCTCGTTGAGTTTGTATGTCTTCCGGGTAACAGGACCGATGTCTAGTTGTCTGGTAAGAAGTAACAATTTGACATCTGGCTGCAGAAGCACAACGTTGAAATTCTGTTACTTAAACCAAGATTGGGATACAGTCGACGTAACGTGTCTTTTATTTCTAGAACATTATATACAACAATAAGACAGAGACAAACATCTTTCTTCGGTCACGTGATGAGAAGAGAGGCATTGGAGAACATCGTAACACTGGAAAGATCGAGGGAAGAGAGGCAGAGGTAGACCAAGAGAAGTGATGCTGGATGGATTGAGACGGTGGCATGGAGGAATATCAGCACCAGAGTTGATCCAGAAAACCAAAGACCGAGATCTATGGAGAGCCATGAACGCCTACGCCAGCCGGCACGGCACTTGATGATGATAAGTCATATAAGCTCCCGTTCCCGTTCCCGACTATCTATCTGTCTGTCTATCTGTCTGTCCCTCCCTCTCTGTCTGTCTGTCTGTCTGTCTGTCTGTCTAATCATTTATTGGTTGCGGTTAGAACAACCTTAGATAACGAAGACCAACTTACAAAAAGCATTAGAAAGAGCACTTGAAAGATCTTTACATATTCCCCAACAATTAACTTGGGTAAATGGAGCGGCGGCAGCAGCAGCAGAAGAAGAAGAAAAAGGAGGAGTAGGAGGAAGGAGGAGGAAGAGGGTGGAGGAGGGAGGAGGAGGGAGGAGGAGGAGGGAGGAAGAGATAGGCAGAGAGAGTAGGAGGAGGGAGGATGATGAGTAGGGAGGAATAGGAGGGAGGAGGAGGGATTAGGAGGAGGAGGGGGAAGAGGAGAAGGAGGAGGAGGAGGAGGAAGGAGGAGGAGGGAGGAGGAGGAGTAGAGAGAAGGAGGAGGAAGGAGGAGGGAGGAGGAGGAGGAGGGAGGAGGAAGAGGGAGGAGGAAGAAGGAGAAGGAGGAGAAGGGGAGGAGGAGAACGCAGGAGGAGGAGGAGGGGAGGAGGGATGAGGAGGGAGGAGGAGGAAAGAGAAGGAGGAGAGAGGAGGAGGAGGGAGGAGGTGGAGGGAGAAGGAGGAGGAAGGAAGAGGTAGAAGGAGGAGGGAGGAGGTAGGAGGGGAGAAGGAGGAGGAGGAAGAATGATGAGGAGGGAGGAGGAGGAAGAGGAGGAGGAGGAAGAGGAGGAGGAGGGATGTGGAGGAAGGAGGATGAGGGAGGAGGTAGAGGGAGGAGGGAGGAAAAGGGAGGAGAGAGGAGGAGGTAGGAGGAAAAGAGGTGGAGAGAGGAGGGGGAGGAGTAGGAGGGAGGAGGAGGGAGGAGGGTGGAAAGAGGAGAAGGAGGAGGAGGGAGGAGGAGGGAGGAGGAGGAAGAGGGAGGAGGAGGAAGGAGGAGGAGGGAGGAGGAGGAGAGAGCAGGAGGAGGAGAGAGGTGGAGGTATTAGGAGGTGGAGAAGGAGGATGGAGGAGGGAGAGGGAGGAGGGGTGAGGGAGGAGGAAGAGGGAGGAGGAGGAAGAGGGAGGAGGAGAACGCAGGAGGAGAGGGAGAGGGAGGAGGAGGAGGACGGAGGAGGAGGAGAGAGTAGGAGGAGGGAGGAGGAGGAGGGAGGAAGAGGTAGAAGGAGGAGGGAGAAGGAGGAGGGAGGAGAAGGAGAGGGAGGAGGAGGAATGATGAGGAGGAAGGAGGAGAAGAGGGAGGTGGAGGGAGGAGATAGAGGGAGGAGGGAGGAAAAGGGAGGAGAGAGGAGGTAGGAGGAGGAAAAGGAAGGAGGAGGGAGGAGGAGGAAGAGGAAGAGGGAGGAGGAGGATGGAGGAGGAAGAGAAGGGAGAGGGGGAGGGGAAGAGAAGATGGTAGGAGGAGGAGGGGAGAGGAGGAGGAGAAGAAGGAGGTGGAGGAAGGAGGAGTAGGAGGAGGAGGATTAGGTAGAGGGAGGGAGAAGGAGGAAAGAGGGAGGAGGAGAGAGGAGGAGGAGGGAGGAGGATGAAGGAGGAGGAGGGAAAAGGGAGGAAGAGGATGGTGGAGGAAGAGGAGGGAGAAGGAGGAGGGGGAGGGGAAGATGAAGACGGTAGGAATTTGAGGAGGGGAGAGGAGGAGGAGGAGGGAGAAGGAGGTTCCCGTTCCCGTTACCGACTATCTGTCTGTCTGTCTGTCTGTCTGTCTGTCTGTCTGTCTGTCTGACCCGGCCCGGCATCGCCCAGCTCCTGGTGTGAAGCATCTCATTTAATTTATATAAGTAGTCATATAAGTTCCTGTTCCCGACTGTCTATCTGTCTGTCTGTCTGTCTATCTGTCTGCCTGACCCTGTCGGCTTCGCCCAGTCCCTGGTGGGGAGCATCTCATTTAATTCATATAAGTTCTCATTAAATTCATACAACAAATAAAGTAACTTAAAAGAATGTCCTTCAACACACCATTCATTATTTTTAATGAAAACTCTTTCTAATCACCTGCATGACTACAGTAACTTCTTAAGCAAAAAAAAGATGAGTTACAATGTTATGCATTGTGCATTATTTTTATAAAACTTTGAAAATGCCTTAGAGATTGTATCATTATTTATTATAACTCATATGCCGGTACATAACTATGGACAAAGAGTTTAGAAATCTTTGAAAACGATGCCACAATATGACTATAAGTTATACAGAAAGTTATGCCCCTTGAAATACTTTTACAGAGTTAGGTCCCCTGAGATATATGAAATTATGATGAAAAAATGAAAAATGAAATAATACTGAGTAAGCAGGCGATTTCACACTAGCAAAATATCACAGTTGCAGCTCTGGAATGAAAGGATAGCGTGTAGAAAATTTCATCTCAATCGGATGGGCCGTTCGCGAAGTATAAAGGACATACATAGATACATACATACATACAGACAGACAGACGATCCTAATTTATATATAAGATGACATTAATATTCATATTATTCATTTCTTTGAAATGGTTATCTACTAACTAAATAATCGTATACATGAAAGAAATCAGAACATACATGCAACAATATAAATGCACATTTCATTCTCATTTAACAAATTTTCCGATTTCATGGTGACCACGAATATCAGCAATTCAAGAAACACTTGATCTTGGGAACAAGATTAACTCAGCTTGTAATATCCCTTCCTGTGACTACAAACCTTTCCAGTCTGCAAAAACATCAGCAGATCAATGCAAGTGAGTTGATCATGTTAATTTGTGGTTTTCACTTGGTGTTACATTTTGTGAAGTATTAATTTTCTTAATTATATTAACCGTATGTGTCTGGTCAGTGTCTTGGGAGACCATTTGTTTAGAGTGGAAGAACAGATATTTGAACACTTCCTGGAGAAAATAGTGTGACAAAGAGATGGACATGAGGATCTGGCAGACAGTCATTGTGGAAAAGCCCGGTGGACAAATAGTCAAATTGCACCTGGTAACTTAGTATTGGGATTATTCGCTGGATATTGAAGATGAGGCCTGAGTGTGTATGGGAAATCCTGAGTGCTGTCATGTCTGTTCATGACTCAATTCTAGGTAACCGTTTTATTTGGTTTCTGAGTTTTCATTTACCACTTATTTCAGTCAGTTGTAACATTTATGGCATGTCACATCTTGCGTTCCCACAGTCATTTACGGTGCACTGATAACGTTTGTAGATGCATCGGGTGCACAGTGTTCTCTCTCCGAGGGTAGGATAACTTCTGGGCAGACACACTTAGCAATGTAAATGTGGGAAGTGGACGATAACAAACATCTCGAAGGTATCTACGCACAGCAGGTGAAAAACGCCAGGGAGTCATGAGCCGTAAGGGCCAATTACCAAAGGGTTTCAAGAAGGAAAACGGGACTAAATATTCGATGAGGAGGGACAACGTCTGAGGATCAGAAGCCTCAAGTCGTGCTTGTAATGCGGATAAGTGTTTGCCGCCACATCTTGGTTATGCAGCATGATAGTGCATGTGCGAGATTACAACGTGATTAGAAGGCAGCAAGTTAAATTATTTGGCCATGTAACTAGATTGCCAACGAACAGTATACCACAACAAGCAGTGATGCACAGAACAAATGAGAGCAGATGAAGAGGCCGGACATATAAACGATGAACGGATGGAATAACATAGTCCAAAGGAATCTCAACACATGAAGACCATACAAGGGTACTCTCCCGCTGCTTATACTTCATCTAGACACCGCAAGGTGCAAGAGGAACAAACGAACGAACTAACGAACGAACAAACTTTATTTTCGAAGGGTAACAAACTGGGCACGTAGACCCGTCTTACATTCGGCCCTTTACTCATCTTTCGTTCATCAGTGCATAGTGTATTCACATAGGAAAAAGACATTGTCAAATGAATGTTGTAAGCATAAACAATGTATGTTACCATGTTATGAGACAAATCCCCCACCCTCCCACCCATCCCCTATCCATCCACGTGTCTCCCACACACACATCCACCACCCAACTACACACATACCCACAGGCACATACATGACCCCATCCATCCACTCATCCCCCAACCCACACATAGCACACAGACCCCCACATACATCATCTCCCTACCCAAACACACACATCTCCCACCCACCACACATCCCCCACCACACATCCCCTACCCACCCACACACAAAACCAGTCACACATGCATGCAACCACCCATCCATACCCACCCACACATCCCACACCTTCACACATCTCCCCACCCATACGCACACATCCTCCATCCATCCCATAATCTACAAACACTCACCCACCGACATATCCTCCACCACCAACCCACACACCCCCAAACACTCAGCCAAGCACACATCACCCAACCACATATCCAACACCCCAACACACATATTCCCGCCAACTCACATATCCTGCAATTACACACACACACAAAACCCGCAACCACCCACACATCCCCCACTTGCACACATATCACCCACCACACAATCTCCCCCACCCACACATCCCGCACCAACACACACACATCCCCTCCCACCCCAAACTTATACACACTAACCCTCCCACACATCCTCCACCCATCCACTCGCCAACCATCACACCCCGATCTCCAAACCCCAATCACACATCCCCTAACTACACATCTCACCACCCATACACTCACACACACACACACACACACACACACACACATCTCCCCACTCATACACACATCCTCACCCATCATAAAATGCCTCATCCAAAACCACACATCAGCCACCCACACACACCACACAACCCACATATACCCCACCCACACACATCCGCCCTCCCACCCACACACACATCCCCCACCCTTACACTCATCTCTCACACACATCCATCCACTCACGTACTCATCCATCAACCACTCACACCCAGACATCACCCACCCACCCATCAACACATGCATCTCTCATCTACCCTCCCACCCACACACACCCCAACCACCCAGCCAAAAACACATCCACTATCCTCACATACATCCTTCATCCACCCGCACATCCTAAACCTCCCCCATCCCAAACAACACCCCACCTATAAACGCATTCCACCCCCCCCCAAACATACAACACCCCACCCATAAACGCATTCCCCCCACACACATCCCCCACATGCATTCCCCATACACATCCCCGCCCACACATCTCTCACCCACACACACAAATCTCCCCACCCACCCACACATCCCCCATATACAAACATCCTCATCACTCACACATACATCCTCCATCCACTCACATTTATCCGATCCACACTCACACACTCAGACCCACACATACATATCCCATTCACAGACACACCCCCACACCCATCCTCCACACCCATCCCCACCCACACACACACGTCCCTCACACACATACATCCCCCGCCGACCACACATCCCTTCACCCATCAAACATCACGCATCAACCCACACGCATCAACCCACACACATCCCCCACATACAACCCCTCCACACATACATTCCCCCCACACACACACATCCCTTGCATACACACCCACACACACATCCTCACATCTAGACACATACATGATCCATCACATGATCACTGAAAGTAATAAGAACAAACTCCCACACTTTACACACAGTTGAGACACTGACGATTGTCGTGAGAATTCTCGCAAAAATTGTAAGAAATGGAGAAAACATTGTACATATATATTGTGTAGCGTAAAAAAATTGGTGATGCAATTTAACTCTCTCTCTCTCTCTCTCTCTCTCTCTCTCTCTCTCTCTCTCTCTCTCTCTCTCTCTCTCTCTTTCCCTACTCTCTCTCTCTCTCCCCCACTCACTAACGCTGTCACTCACATTACAGTAATGTTACATTATACATGATAAGATCACGTGGCATTCATACAAAATGATAATGTAAAAGATGAAAATACACAAAAAATATGGAATGGCATGTTACAGGACATGCGTGCACTCAACTCTCTCTCTCTCTCTCTCTCTCTCTCTCTCTCTCTCTCTCTTCCTCTCTCTCTTTCTCTCTCTCTCTCTATTTATTACACACACACACACACACACACACAGACACACTCATTAACTCTCTCTCTCACTCATACTGCCTAACTATCTCACCCAATCTACATTGATGTAAATATGTTCATGTTATAAATTATAACATCAATTGACATTCAAAATGATAATATGTACATGAGAATACACACAATATATGGAATAGCATGTTACGTGATATGCATGCGCTTAAATTTCTCTCTCTCTCTCTCTCTCTCTCTCTCTCTCTCTCTCTCTCTCTCTCTCTCTCTCTCTTCGCTGTCTCTGTCTCTGTCTCTTTCTCTCTCTTCTCACCAACACACACCCGTAGACACTCACAAACAATGCGCGCACACATACACATACACACACTAACAAATCCATTCTTCCACTGTCTCTCTCTCTCTCTCTCTCTCTCTCTCTCTCTCTCTCTCTCTCTCTCTCTCACTCGCAATCACTATTTCACCCATTAAGTCACTCTCTCCATCTTTCATTTACTTAATATCACACTCTCGTTCACTCTCACTCACACACAGACAGACACACACCCTCTCGCTATCAAATACACACTCCCTCGCATACACAGGAAAGCATATACAAATACACACACGAGCATACACACAATATACACACGCAAATACACACATATACCCACGTACACATACACACATCCACACCCATACACACATACTTACACACACATACACACAAATACACACCTCCTCGCATACACTGCATGCATGCACACATACACGCATACATATGCACATACATACACGAACATACACATATATACACACGCACATACACACATATACACACGCACATACATATAAACATATACACATGCACGCACACATAAACACACATATAAACATGCTTACACACACAAGCACATACACAAACACGCATTTACACACACTTACACATACACACCCATACGCACATTCAGACGTGCACACACATACACCCACATACACATTCATAAACACACGCATACACACATATGGACACACGTACACACACCCACCCATCCACCCACACACTTACTCACACATACACGCTGCCTCACATAATCTCACCCTCTCGCTCACTCATGTACTCTGTAAACCACACTAACTCACTCTCTTACTCGCACAGACCAGTACACACACAGACGCACACTCACCCACTCTTTCTCTCCCTCTCTCTCTCTCACTCATTAACTTCTCAAGCACTCTCTCACTCACCCACTGTCTCTCTTTTGCACACTTACTAGCTTTCACACTCACTCACACACGCTCATACACACATACTCACAAATTCTCTCCCTCACTCACCTACTCACTCTCCCTTACTTACTCACTCACTCAGCGGCTCTCTAACTCACACTCACTCACTCACTTTCTCACTCTCTCACACAGACAGGTATACACACAACACAACCTCTCTTTCACACTAACTCATTCTCTCACTCAATCTCTCACACATACGTGAACACAGACATTCACTTACTCTTTCACTCTTGCAGGCACACGCGCATGCATACTCTCTCACTCTCTCTGTCTCATACTAATTCTCCCACTCAAACTCTCTCTCTCTCTCTCTCTCTCTCTCTCTCTCTCTCTCTCTCTCCCACTCTCTCACCCACACACAGTGAAGAATGATAGTGAAAAAATGATACCAGTAGGTGACTTATGAAGGCCTATAGTCGGTATGAAGTAAGTATTGAAAGAGTTTTCGGTTGTATGTGTAGGGACTCATTGGATTTTTCAGATCTGATGGAAGGGTATTCCACAAGTGATCCTCTGCGTTGATAAAGACATCATATATATGTATGCTAGTTAGTGTGTATTTGTCTGTTAATGACTGGGTGCATTAACTGTTGTCAGAGTCTCACCCAGAGTGATAACGCGTTGTCTGCACCAACGCCAGACAATGCAACGCTGATCTACTATAAGCACTACAGCTATAACGCGGCGTCTTCAACAACGCCAGGCAATCAACGCTGAGCGATACTAAGCAGTCGGCGGTCAGCTGGAACGCAGCGTGAACATTGAGGGGTCACGCGGGCTGACGCGAGCACAACTGTGTTGTGTGCTGAAAGTCCAGGCAGACTAGGCTGGGTGGCCGATACGGACTGACGTGTGAAAGCGGCTTGAGAGTTTGATGCATGTCTTGAGAGCTAGCCTGTATGAACGTTGGAGATGGAACGCCTGTCTGTGTGACTTGTAAGTGGAGTGCATTGATGTATTATTATATTGATGTATTGATTGTTTGCATTTATAATGTATCGGATATTGTGAATTGTGATTGTGCGAAGATTGTATTGTTTCTGATGTGTGCAGTGCGCGAATAAATAGCGCGAATTATATTATCGGCTGTTAGCCTCGTGTTATTTGATAAGCATAGTTAGTAACACACTTGTCAAGATACGAGCCATATTTCTTGCCCTAAGCAAGACTTTGACAAGTGTGAACGTGGGGTCTACGTCCTCATTAGATTTGAACCGTGAAATACGAAAAATAGAGTGTTAAATAATTGTAAACATGGCGACTGTTGTCGAGTTTTTTTGTGTGAATCAACTATCGGTATAAAGAGCGAGTTTTGAACAAATGCGAGCGTGTAGGTTATAATTTAATAGATAAATACCATCTTTCCAGTTAATTTATCGAAACTATAAGTGCGTTTTTGGACTTAGTAAATTTCAACCGAGCTATTGAAGTGATAAAAACAAAATGGCGGCCATGTCCTTGAATGTCATTGAGTAGAAGTAGTGTTAGCGGAACGTTTGGAAAGTGTGAAAAGAGAGTTGTTGAGTGTGGTGATACGACTAATAACAATACTTGACGACATACAAACCTTCAAAAACTTAAGTGACATTACATACACCACACACTTGCACATGTTCTAATTTCTCTTGCTCCAAAAATAACAGGTTGGTTGTTGTCATCTACACCTGTCCCTTGTAAACTCCGAAATTTTTTGGTCGACCTGAATTAAAAACCAGTGTGGTTTCGGGCAGTACTGAGCAGCCATTGTCCGGCACATTGCCTCAGGAGTACTTGAGTACAACATTTTTTTTCTCTTCCTTATATTTTCGTTCAGCAGGCCTAAACACAAGCTGTAATATTAAGTACTGTAAACTTTTGAACTTAAATTACTAACAACATTATTAATTTTGTGTCTATCTATTTCATCATACATTTTGTTCATCATGTCTAGTTTAAACAAATGCATCGACATGGGTTTAAAGATGAACCTTTCTGGGGAAGAGTTAAGGACCTGGAGTGAGAAAAAGTTTGCAGAATACCTCCTACAACAGGAAAAGATTAATGAGCGTGATGAAAGAGCAGCCGAAAGAGCTTTTAAGCAGGCAGAATCAGATACTGCTTTAAAACTTAAGCAGGCAGAATCAGATACTGCTTTGAAACAGGCAGAAGCTTCTTTAAAACTTAAGCAGGCGGAATCAGACGCTGCTTTAAAACTTAAGCAAGCAGAAACAGAAGCAGAAATAAGAAAAGCTGAAATCTTAGCCCAAACCAAGAAAGAAGAACTTGAAATAAATGCTCGAAATAAACGTGAAGAGCTTGAAGTTCAACTAAAAATTGAACAGCTGAAAGCAGAAATTTCCAGAGAAAAGGAAGATAGAAAAGCTGACAAAGACCAGCCATATAAGAAATACCAAGGGCTAATTAAAAGTTACACCACAGGTGATTGCATAGCAACTTTCACACAAAATTTTGAATGTATTATGGATCATTACCAGATCCCAAAGTCAGAATGGAGTATAATATACATGAGAAGTCTTTCTGGAGAACCTCTGAAAGTGATAAAGTCTATTCCAAATGACCTTAAGAAAGATTATCAGTATATTAAGACAAAAATTATGTCTCATTTTCTGCTAGATGAAGCAGGCTACAGAGAACAGTTTGGTAAATTGTCTCCTAAACCAACACAAACGTTCTCTGATTACATCTCAGAAATACAGAATGTTTTTTCTAAGTGGCTGTCAGCAGCCAAAGTGAATGGTAATTTTGATAAATTGACAGATCTTATTTTGAGAGATAAAATTATCACATCTCTCCCACCTCCATTTTCGAAATTTCTATTGGAATGTCAGTGTGAAAGTGTACAACAGATTGAAAGTCGTGGCTCAGGTTATTTTTCAGCCAATAAGCAATGTTTCATTACTGGTTTGACTAGCACAGACTTTGTGGCAGCCGCTACTTATGATAGATCTAAGTCAGTGCCCTACAACAAACAAAAGCCCTATAGGCAATCTACTGTACAGCTTAATAAATGTAAATATTGTCATTTGTCACACCACGAAACTGATATGTGTGACCAACTTCCTGGTTACATGTCGTACTTACAAAACTACATAGCGAAGCAAGACAAAGAAAGAAAGATATACAGACGGAACACCAAATGCTTCCTTTGTAAGGCGTTCGCCCACTGGTGGAAAGATGGTAAAGCCAAAGCTATGTCCAGAAAGGTGAATGCAGCCATGATTGATAGTTCTTCATCAGAAGATGAAAGTATAGAAGATCAAAATGTAAACGCAGAACATTCTATTGATGTGTTTCAACACGACAAATGTACTATCTGTGATCAATTTCATGAGGATGGCATTTTGACATGTGGCCATTCCATTCCTGTTACAAATGAGGAAGACAATTTAGTAGTCAACTCCCAAGGGAAATTAAATATCCACCATGGGTATATTAACGGCAGCGCTGCCACCGTGTTACGGGATAGCGGCAGTACCCTCATTGGCATCAAGAGAGACTATATCTTACCATCACAATATAGTGGTAAATATGTTACATGCAGAACTTTCTCGGGTAACATCGAGAGATACCCACTTGCATGGGCATACATAAGTACACCATTCCTCACCGGAAAGGTCAAATGCGCAGCATTGACCAATCCTTGTTGCGATGTCATCATTGGTAACCTTCCAGAGGTGAATGATATGCCACATGACGGTATTATATCCACTGTAACTTGTAACATTGATAATACCATTTCATCACCATCACAAATCACCATTCATAATGTATTACCACCTGTAAATGAATGTATGTATGCCAATTCGGCAATGTCATCACAGGAATGTAGTTGTGTAAATGTAACACCAAGTTGTAATGTACATGATAACCTTGATAGTACAAATGCAGTAACCAGATCTACTGCTCAAATGCAAGATCGAATCGATCAGACAGAAGCTTTACAGCTAATAAGCCCAGTTGTTAGTAACATCTCCTGAAACAACCAGGGATAAATTTATAACAGCTCAAAAAGCTGATCGATCGTTGCAAAAGTATTTTAAATTAATAGGCCAAAAGCCAAGAGTAGCAAAGAACGCTAAATGGTATTTTGCTCTGAAAAACTGAATTCTGACACGGTTCTATACCAAAGGATCTAGCACTACAGAACAAACAGTGCTACCTTCAGAAAACCGCAACCAAGCATTACAGCTAGCGCATGACATACCCTTTGCAGGGCATATGGCGTATGCTAAAACACGAGCAAGGTTACTTACTCGATTCTATTGGCCTAAATTTTGCAGTGATACCAAATTGTATTGCAGATCGTGTGACATCTGCCAAAAGCTTGTTAAAAAGGGGAAACACCCGCAAGCAGAACTGCAAATCACTGATTTGGCAAGTAGACCGTTTGAAAAGATCTCGGTCGATATAGTTGGTCCTCTTAACCACATAACATCAAGGGGAAACAAATATATTGTTACAATAATTGATTTATGTAGTCGGTGGCCAGATGCCATTCCGATGAAGAATATAACTTCCAAAGACATCATGGAAGTATTCTTCCATATTTTTGCAAGGGTAGGATTCCCTGATACCATCCTTTCAGATCGGGGTAGCCAGTTTATTGCCGCAGCTACACAAGCATTTACTAAGATGTTGGGGGTGAAGCAATGCTTTAACAGCCCGTACCACCCACACTCCACAGGTATCATAGAAAAGATCAACGGCGATCTTAAACATATGCTCTCAAAAGTAACCCAAGAACATCCAGAAGACTGGGACACATATCTACCTGCTATTTTATTTGCATATAGGGAAGTGCCACATTCCAGCACTGGGTTCTCACCATTTGAAATAGTGTATGGTGCCAAACCACGCGGCCCATTATCATTGTACCAGTCTATATTGACTGAAAGTAAAACCATATTTACACCCATTTCATCGTATGAACATGTAATATCATTGCGCGATAGAATCATGAAATCATGTTTGTTAGCAAAAGAAGCACTACAAAAATCTGGTGCTATCTACCGACAATACGCTAACAGAGGAAATAGAACCATTACTCTGACACCAGGACAGGACGTTCTTCTCTTATTGCCAAGTGACAGACATCTTCTCACAGACTCATGGCAAGGACCGTTTAAAGTGTTACGACAAATTTCGACAGTAGATTACGAAATTGGAGTTAGGGACAAACACAAGATTTTTCATATTAACATGCTTAAACCATATTACCACAGGGACGACGAACAGGTAGAGACGACAGCAAGCACAACAATAGTGGACCAGACAGACGACAACGATACTGACGAGATACCAACACCAGTACTAGACACGACAACCAACCTACAGGACATAAAGGTAAATCCCAAACTGACGCAGACACAGACTGACAGTTGCAGACAAGTATTACAAGACTACAGTACAATTTTTTCTAACAACCAAGGACAGACAGACTTAGTGCATCATCATATTATTTTGACGTCTGACATCCCAATAAAATGCAGACCATATTCCTTTCCTATACACTACAAAGACAAATTACACCAAGAAATTATTGACTTAGAAGCAAACCATATCATCCGACGTTCACAATCACATTTTTGTTCACCCATTGTCATTGTGAAGAAAAAGGACAACACAATAAGACTCTGTGTTGACTATAGGAAACTCAACAGCATTACACAGTTGGATTTAGAACCAATGAGCAACTGTGAAGACATACTAACTGAACTGACTGACTCACGTTACTTTACTAAACTGGACATGACAAAAGGTTACTGGCAAATACCTGTACATGCTGACAGTATATATCTGACAGCATTTGCCACACCCTGGGGACTATACGAATGGTGCAAGCTACCATTCGGGCTAGTTAATGCTCCAGCAACCTTTGTCAGAATGACAAGACGACTTTTGACAGGCATTTCCAACATCATTTGGTACATGGACGACATTTGCATACATACAAGGAACATGACAGACCACATAACAGCACTACAGCAGACATTCGACAGGATTAGACAACATGGACTGACAATAAAACCATCCAAAGTTGATATTGCCTTTCAAGAAATTACATTTTTGGGCTATAAGATCTCAAATGGCTTCATATCAACTGACGATAACATCATGTCTAGAATTTTGAAATTGTCGCTTCCGACAACGAAAAAAGAGTTGCGAGGTGTGTTAGGTCTTTTGAATTACTATAGACAATTTATTCCTCATTTTGCTGAATTGACCAAATGTTTCACTGATTTACTAACAAACAAACATCCAAATGTGATTGTAAATAGCGAATGTTTAAGGCCTGCATTTGCGAAAGTATTATCTTATTTTTCCAGTGAACCTATTCTAAAATTACCTGATCTTAGCACTATTTTGAGGCTAAGATGCGATGCGAGCTCCGTAGCCATTGGAGGTGTACTGCTTCAAGAGCACGACCAAATATTGTACCCGGTATACTACGTCTCCCGGAAATTGAACACCAGTGAACGAAATTACAGCACGCCGGAACTTGAAGCCCTCGCTCTTGTGTTCTCGGTACGTAAACTTTCGAGATTTCTTTTAGGTAAACACTTCATTATTGAAACAGACAATAGCCCTTTGACATTCATCACCAGTGGTACCCCAAGTAACCACAGAGTGGCCAGATGGTCCCTTCTTCTACAGGACTATAGCTTCGAAATCAGACATATACGAGGCTCACATAACTCTCTGGCTGATCTTCTATCGAGATGTCCATACGACTCACCCAATAGCCAGGTAACACACGAGCACATTGCAGATGGTGTATAAACTGCAACGTAAATAGTGCTCAATACCACAGCCAAATGTGACTTTATGTCAGTTACGCTGTGAAGAACAGTGTGATAGGGAAGATTCAATCTCCCATTGTAAATATATTGTGTACATATTAATATTATTATTATGTGAATGAATTGGTCGTTTAATTGCGAGAAATGTGAAAGAATGCCATTATTATTGTAAATATGTAGTTTTATAAGAAATAGACACCACAAGTGTCACAGGACAGTACTACAGGACCCAAAGACTTACTGAGCTTGAACAGCGCCAAGTAATCCTGAGTACATCTACAAAGAGGGTCCACGATGTTTTAACAAGTACGAATGATGACCTTGACAACCTAATCCGAGGATAAGACGGAAGAAGCGATCCAACAGCTGATGACAAGATCTGGGTGCTCCGTATATTTAAAGTACATCTAAAACGACAGACCTTGAATGTGCAACAACACAGCTATACACTTCCGTTATATGCCCATATTAATTTGAAAGTTAACTATACTAAAATGTTTATAAATTTATGACAATTGTATGAAAATTTGGGTATGAAATATGTCCATATACAAAATTGTATATGTCGAGTTTTGTTAGATGTAATCTGAGCATCATAGCTTGAGTACTTTTTCACAAAAGTGACCTTTTGTGCACTTTTGTCAATACGGATCAAATTATGACACTAAGAAAGAAAATGTTACTTGTAATTTATTTTGTTGAAAGCATGATAAAATTACTGTCCCTAACTTTTGTTCCATAACCAAGGGACATAACTAAATATTGT
Source organism: Cepaea hortensis (assembly GCA_963921405.1). Classification (NCBI taxonomy): domain Eukaryota; kingdom Metazoa; phylum Mollusca; class Gastropoda; order Stylommatophora; family Helicidae; genus Cepaea; species Cepaea hortensis. The sequence goes on from CAWUFQ010000656.1 coordinate 256,303, forward strand.
TGGTGATGTGTGAATATGTATTGAAACTACCATGTTTGCCTAATAGGTATCACGTCAATGTGTGGACGTCATGTGTATATGGGAAAACTTACCAAAACTGAAGACCTTCATTGGATATTCTATGAGATAAGGGTAGATGTCCAATGTCGGAGTTATCTTATAGGTAGATATTCACAGACTCACCTGATTATTTGTAATTTTTCTTTTTGGTGGAGAGGTAAGGGCAAGTTAGCCGTAACTACCGGACTGGCTGTGTCTCAGCGAGGTAAAAACCATGAAATTGATTGTACGTGACAAGTATGCTTGATGGGTAGGCATGGGATTTGTATGCATATTGTTTACTAATCACCTGTACATATTAAGACAAACTAAAAAGTTACGTCAGATGAAGTGCAAAGTTCGATTCTGACAAGATAAAGAACAGCTATATAGAGTACATGAAAGGAAAACCTTTCATGAGAATGAGGGGGGGGGGGGGAGAATGTCAGAGTCTCACCCAGAGTGATAACGCTTTGTCTGCACCAACGCCAGACAATGCAACGCTGATCTACTATAAGCACTACAGCTATAACGCGGCGTCTTCAACAACGCCAGGCAATCAACGCTGAGCGATACTAAGCAGTCGGCGGTCAGCTGGAACGCAGCGTGAACATTGAGGGGTCACGCGGGCTGACGCGAGCACAACTGTGTTGTGTGCTGAAAGTCCAGGCAGACTAGGCTGGGTGGCCGATACGGACTGACGTGTGAAAGCTGCTTGAGAGTTTGATGCATGTCTTGAGAGCTAGCCTGTATGAACGTTGGAGATGGAACGCCTGTCTGTGTGACTTGTAAGTGGAGTGCATTGATGTATTATTATATTGATGTATTGATTGCTTCATTTATAATGTATCGGATATTGTGAATTGTGATTGCGCGAAGCTTGTATTGTTTCTGATGTGTGCAGTGCGCGAATAAATAGCGCGAATTATCTTATCGGCTGTTAGCCTCGTGTTATTTGATAAGCATAGTTAGTATCACACTTGTCAAGATACGAGCCATATTTCTTGCCCTAAGCAAGACTTTGACAACTGTAAGAGATTGTGTAAATGAAGTAAATATGTATTCAGGTATGTATATATGTGTTTATGCATGTTCGTGTGCAGTTGCATCTGGCTGCCTGCATGCCTCATCATATTGTTTATGTTTACAACTTTCATATGACAATGTTTTTATTTTATTTGTGAATGTTATATGCACAATAGCTAATTGATGTAAGAAAGATGAGTCATTGGAAAAGCCAAATGTAAGCCCAATGTGTGACCCTTTGAAAATCAAGTTCCTTTGTTCGTTCTACCTACCTACCTTATTGCGAATTTGTCTAACTGCCAGATTGTCTGCTTCCTACCTGCCTGTTAATTCATATCTGTCTTTCTTTCTGATTGTGTGAAACAATACAGAGACGAAATAATTCTGAAGGAAAGTACCATTTGTAATTTGTGTATGATTTCAGAGAAGGCCTTGTGTACGCACCATGTATTAAACAGGATTCCACTTGCATGGCAAAACCAGATGTTGTTAAGAATTGTGATCTTCTTGTTGAGCAATGCAGTAAGTTATTAGCATTTTATTCCCAATTTCTCATTTGCAAAAGGTGATTGCTGATGTACTAATTGTGTTTTAAAAATTATTTTCATGGAAATAAAATTTTGGAAACGTTTGGAAGCAACATATATGTGGTAAGTGAAAGGAATGTTGCGAATACCTTGTACTGCCAAAGTAGCCAGCAACGATTGCCTTCAAGCGCCTGATGAGTCCAGAGCATTATACTCAACTATAAGAAATATGTCGTGTGTAGAATGAGAGACTTTGGAAAAGGATTGGCACAGTCAGACACGAGAAGCACATAGGTAGAATGCGGGGTCTCGTCTACCAACACAGATCTTGCACTATTAGCCGCCGGTCGCTAATATATATGTTGGGTGGAGGATCAGAGCACCTATAGGTATATGCGGAGTGCAGTGATAATACTCCGACAGATAACTAACTGGCTGACTGAATAACTAACTAACTAACTAACTAACTAACTAACTAACTAACTAACTGACTGACTGACTGACTGACTGACTGACTGACTGACTGACAGACTGACTGACAGACTGACTGACTGACAAACTGTCTAACTAACTAATTAACTAATTAACTAATTAACTAACTAACTGACTACATAACTTGCATGAGGCGCTGGACGCAGTTATGGGCCAGCGACTGATAAGAAGGAAATCATGCATGGCTCAGGCGGAGGATACGATCAGACATGTGTGCATCTTGGAGAATATTAGGCAAGGAGAGGAGTGGGTCAGAGTGCCAGCGGAGCAGTCAGACCTGTGCAGAGTTATAATCACATTGAGCCGGGAGTGCAGGGAGTGGCTAGCAGGGGCCACGGAAGTGGAAATCTAGCAGCTAATTCAGGATAATGCTCGCCCGGTTGATTTGATTATCTAGACAGATGGTTCGGTGTTGAGAGGTAGTAGAAGTGCCTGGGGGTTCTTGGCAAAGGCTAATGGTCGACGTTTGGTTTCAGGAGAGCTTGGCATATGATACCGCAACATCTAGCTTAAGAATGGAGGTGGAGGCAGTCAGTGCAGCTTTCCGCTGGATGGAGAACACGAAACCCACAAGCATAGTGATAGTAACTGACTAAGAAAGCATGCTGAGTAGGGTGAGGACAGGGAAGCTTCATGCAGAGTGGCTTGCTTCGCTTCGGAAGTCAAGTGTGGCAAGCATCATCTGGATATTTTCTCCGAGGCATGCATGTGTGCTGAGGAATGAACAGGCGGACAGATTGGCTGGCTCTGCAAAACTTGGGGGAGTATTGATGCATGATAAGGCAGACGTGGTTGCGGCATTGTGGGAGCACGTGTACACCTCGGAGGAGCAAACGGATCACCATAGTCTGGTAAGAATTCCACAGCGAGGAGTGACGAGGGGATCTGGCCGATGCTCGACGCTTCGATGAAAGGCGAGACGAACATATAATCAGATTGCTACTGGTACTTTTGGGGTTGGAACTCTTTGCTGGCTTCTGAGGATGGGGACGGAGCGCTTATAGGAATGCCCCGAATGCTGTGATGTCGGTTTCTAAATCAATCAATCAATCAATCTATCAATAACTAAGTAACTAACTAACTGACTGACTGACTAACTAACTAACTGACTAATTAACTAAATACCTAACTAAAAAACTAACTTACTAAATAAATAAGTACTTAACTATCTAACTAACTATCTGGCTAAGTAACTAACCAACTAACTAACTAACTAACTAACTAACTAACTGACTAACTAAGTAACTAACTAACTGACAATATAAATAGCTAACTTTAATAAAGAGGGAAACAGTATGCTTTGGTCATGTGATAAGAAAAGAAGCATCGGATAATATCGTGACACTTGGTACGATCAATGGGAAAAGAGGCAGAGGCAGACCCAGACAAAAGATGTTGTCTGGACTTCAATGGTATCATGGAGGAACATCATAAGCAGAGCTGATCCAGAATTCCAGCACCCGAGATCTGTGGAGGTGATGATTCTTCACATATGTGTGTTTGTGTTTGTTTGTTTATTTGTGTGGGTCTGTTTGTGATTGTCTCATTGCGTGTGTGTCTGTTTGCATGTGTCTGTTTATGTGTGTCAGTGTATGTGCTTGTGTGTGTGTGTCTGTTTGTGTGTGTGTCTGTTTGTGTGTATCTTTGTGTGTGTTTGTGTGTGCGTCTGTTTATGTGCTTTTGCATGTATGTGTTGTGTTTGTCTGCTTGTGTGTTTATATATGTTTGTGTGTGTGAGTGTTTGTGTGTATGTATGTGTGTGTCTGTTTGTGTGCGTGGTTGTGTTTGTGTGTGCTTTGTATTTGCATGTGATTGTGTTTGTGTGTTTATGTGTGTGTTTGTGTGCTTGAATCTGTGTGTGCTTGTGTGTGTTTATATTTGTTTGTGAACTTGAGTTGCGTCTTTTATTCTTTTTTGTTTTCTTACATATTGTGTGATTATGTATGAGTTTCTGAATGTGTTTGTGTGTTTAAAATTTTGCACTTGCATTTTTGTGTGTTTAGCTGTGTGTTTGTTTGTATGTTTGTGTGTGTTTGTGTGTTTGCGTGTGTGTGTTTGTGTTTATATGTGTTCGTGTGTTTGTGTGCTTTTGTGTGTGTGTTTGTTAGTTAGTTAGTCGACAGATTATCCTCATTGCACATCAAACCATTCAGTCCATAAGTGCTTGGATCCCCTCCTGAGCAAATCCCGCAGCGTGTAGCGGCTAACGACACCAATTCTGTGTTGGTTTATCAATCTTCTTTTGCTTCCTGTGTAGTGTTCATGATTGGTAACCCCTCTTTTAATTTGCTGTTCTCGCAATATGGCCATGGTTGTAGATTCACAGTCATCGCTTGGATCTCGCAAAAGTCTTACTTCTCGAAGAGCATTCAGAATGTCAGCGTGGTTCATGGCGCGTCCGCCCTCAACAGTAGCATTACCTGCGAGCTTTAAGTGTTTGTGTTTGTGTGTGTGTGTGCGTGTGTGCGCTTGCATGTTTGTGTGTGTATTTGTGTTTCTATTCGTGTGTGTGTGTGTGTGTGTGTGTGTGTGTGTGTGTGTGTGTGTGTGTGTGTGTGTATGTGTGTGTGTGTGCATGTCTGTGTGTGTGCTTACTTTCGATTTTTGTGTTTAGTTTTTGCTTCTGTATGCATGTGTGTGTGCGTGTGTGTGTGTGTGTGTGTGTGTGTGTTTGTGTGTGTTTGCGTTTATATACGTGTGTGTGTTTGTGAGATTATATGTGAATGTTGTGGGCGCGACTTTCTGTGTTTATGTGTCTGTGTGTGCGCGTGTGTGTGCGCGTGTGCATGTGTGTTTGTGGGGGGCGTGTGTGTGTAACAAATGAAGGTTTATTGGCACATGTCTTCATGAATCTGATCAATGACGGCCGTTCCACTGGAGTCTCCATTATGCAGCTTCCCCAAACAGGGGGTAGACAAACACATAGAGAGACAGATAAACATACAGAAGATAGATAGACAAACAGGCCGACGGGCAGACAGACATATATAAAGACATACATACGGACAAACAGACTGACAAACGGACAAACAGACAGATAGCTAGACGAACCGACAGACAGACGGTTGGATGGATGGACTGATTGACTGATCGGTAGATGGATAGATATAATTTGTGTCATTGGTGTTTGGAATTAGACACACATTTCTTGTTGCATGCTGTATTTTCTTAGCCGGCCAAATGGCGAAGGTGCTACCCCCGCAAACTACGTTTGAAACACAACTGCAGGCGATTAAGAAGCACACTGCCTTGTGCTGATTTTCATACAATGGTATGAGCGTCGGTTTTTCAGAAAGCTATGACAAACTACTGAAAGTAAATTTGCTTAGTAAATTATAAACGGCACAAATATAAAAGAAGATATATCTTTTATATCAACAAGAGAAATGTCTCATTGTTAATTGTCATAGAGCACGTAGGGTTCGTATGTCTTCAGGGTAACAGGACCGATGTCTAGTTGTCTGGTAATAAGTAACAATTTGATATCTGGCTGCAGACGCACAACGTTGACATTCTGTTACTTAAACCAAGATTGGGATACAGTCGACGTAACGTGTCTTTTATTTATAGTAGTGCAGATCCACGAACAACATATTTCACTAGCCAGCCGCACTCATCTAGCGTTCGCTCAGAGTTACGTTATACACTGTTTCACTAGTGACCTTACGTGTGGAGAATTTAACTTGTTTCACGCCCTCTCACTTTCACCGCGGCACTATTAATCCAGTGTGGCCTGAGTGTTTGTATATGGCATGTGCACTGTCTTCTGTCGACTTGGTGCCCTAGCTTCGATGTGTTTTAGTCTTGAATAAACAGTTAATGTCTATTTTGCGTTGAAAGTGTTGATCAAGGTGGTATCTGTTTGGTGTCCCCTGTCTGAATATTCGTACTGTTATCTTGTTTGAAATGACGCTTGTTTTGCGTGAGTGTATTGCGTGACGATTAGCGCTTTCACTGTTAATTTATTTTAGCGTACTAAATATATTATCTTTTTTAACCTAATCGTGGCGTCGTGTGTGTAGATCTGTATTAAGCATTTATGTACTATGACATTAATATTCATATTATTCATTTCTTTAAAATGGTTATCTACTAAATAAATAATCGTATACATAAAAGAAAACAGAACATACATGCAACAATATAAATATACATTTAATTCTCATTTAACAAATTTTCCGATTTCATGGTGACCACGAATATCAGCAATTCAAGAAACACTTGATCTTGGGAACAAGATTAACTCAGCTTGTAATATCCCTGCCTGTGACTACAAACCTTTCCAGTCTGCAAAAACATCAGCAGATCAATGCAAGTGAGTTGATCATGTTAATTTGTGGTTTTCACTTGGTGTTACATTTTGTGAAGTATTAATTTTCTTAATTATATTAACCGTCTGTGTGTGGTCAGTATCTTGGGAGACCATTTGTTTAGAGTGGAAGAACAGATATTCGAACACTTCCTGGAGAAAATGGTGTGACAAAGAGATGGACATGAGGATCTGGCAGACACTCAGTACATTGTGAAAAGGCCAAGCGGACAAATAGTCAAATTGCACCTGGTAACTTAGTATTGGGATTATTCGCTGGATATTGAAGATGAGGCCTGAGTGTGTATGGGAAATCCTGAGTGCTGTCATGTCTGTTCATGACTCAATTCTAGGTAACCGTTTTATTTGGTTTCTGAGTTTTCATTTACCACCTATTTCAGTCAGTTGTAACATTTATGGCATGTCACATCTTCGCGTTCCCACAGTCATTTACGGTGCTCTGATAACGCTGGTAGATGCATAGGGTGCCCAGTGTTCTCTCTCCGAGGGTAGGATGACTTCTGGGCAGACACACTTAGCAATGTGAATATGGCAATTGGACGAAAACGAACCTCTCCAAGGTATCTACGCACAGCAGGTGAAAAACGCCAGGGAGTCATTAGCCGTAAGGGCCAGTTACCAAAGAATTTCAAGAAGGTAAACGGGACTAAATATTCAATGAGGAGGGACTACGTCTGAGGTTCAGAAGCCTCAATTCGTGCTTGTAATGAGGATAAGTGTTTGCCGCCACATCTTGGTTATGCAGCATGATAGTGCATGTGCGAGATTACAACGTGATTAGAAGGCAGCAAGTTAAATTATTTGGCCATGTAACTAGATTGCCAACGAACAGTATACCACAACAAGCAGTGATGCACAGAACAAATGAGAGCAGATGAAGAGGCCGGACATATAAACGATGAACGGATGGAATAACATAGTCCAAAGGAATCTCCACACATGAAGACCATACAAGGGTACTCTCCCGCTGCTTATACTTCATCTAGACACCGCAAGGTGCAAGAGGAACAAGATGAGATGAGACAGGCCAACCTTTCCACTTAATTCGTATCACCGGACAACAAGAACAGCATACAATATGTCAGAAAATGTTTATAAATGTTCAGTTAATGACATTTTGAATTTTATAAGTATTTCTGTAGATTGTGTCCCTTAATTTTTGTTTCCAGTCTGTTTCTTCCTATTTCCTACAACCCACTCTGTTTCGATATTCCAGTTTGCAGGTTTCAACTTTTATTCTGGATCGGACAGGCGTCCACAGAAATACGCATTTGTGTTGTTAGTTTATATATTTGTAATCGCATTATTTCTGCTCTCCGTGGATAAAGACATCGTATATATGTATGCGAGTTAGTGTGCATTTTTCTGTTAATGACTGGGTGCATTAACTGTAAGAGATTGCGTAAATGAAGTAAATATGTTTTCAGGTATGTATGTATGTGTTTATGCGTGTGCGTGTGCAGGTGTATCTGGCTGCCTGCATGTCTCATCACATTGTTTATGTTTACAACTTTCATATGACAATATTTTCTTTTTAATTTGTGAATGTAATATGCACAATACCTAACTGATGTAAGAAAGATGAGTCATTGGAAGAGCCGAATGTAAGCCAGGCCTGCGTGTCCAATGTGTGACGCTTTGAAAATCAAGTTCGTTTGCTCGTTCTACCTACCTACCTAATTGTGAATTTATTTAACTGCCAGATTGTCTGCTTCCTACCTGACTGTTAAGTCATATCTGTCTTTCTTTCTGACTGTGTGAAACAATACAGAGACGAAATAATTCTGAAGGAAAGTACCATTTGTAATTTGTGTATGATTACAGAGAAGGCCTTGTATACGCACCATGTATTAAACAGAATTCCACTTGCATGGCAAAACCAGATGTTGTTAAGAATTGTGATCTTCTTGTTGAGCAATGCAGTAAGTTATTAGCATTTTATTCTCAATTTCTCAATTGCAATAGGTAATTGCAGATGTACTAATTGTGTTTTAAAATTTATTTTCATGGAAATAAAATTTTGGAAAAGTTTGGAAGCAACATATATGTGATTCGTGAAAAGAATGTTGCGAATACCTAGGACTGCCAAAGTAACCAGCAACGATTGCCAAGCAAGCGCCTGATGAGTCCAGAGCATTATACTCAACTATAAGAAATAAGTCGTTGTGTAGAATGCGAGACTTTGGAAAAGGATTGGCACAGTCAGACACGAGAAGCGCATAGGTAGAATGCGGGGTCTCGTCTACCAACACAGATCTTGCACTATTAGTCGCCGGTCGCTAATACATATATTGGGTGGAGGATCAGAGCATCTATGGGTATATGCGGAGTGCAGTGATAATACTCCGACCGATAACTAACAGACTGACTAACTAACTAACTAACTAACTAACTAACTAACTGAATGACTGACTGACTGACTGAATGTCTGACTGACTGACAGACTGACTGACAGACTGACTGACTGACTGACCGACTGACTGACTGACTGACTGACTGACAAACTGTCTAACTAACTAATTAACTAATTAACTAACTAACTGACTACATAACTTGCATGAGGCGCTGGACGCAGTTAAGGGCCAGCGACTGATAAGAGGGAAATCATGCATGGCTCAGGCGGAGGATACGATCAGACAAGTGTGCCCCTTGGAGAACATTAGGCGAGGAGAGGAGTGGGTCAGAGTGCCAGCGGAGCAGTCATACTTGTGCAGAGTTATAATCACATTGAGCCGGGAGTGCAGGGAGTGGCTAGCAGGGGCCACGGAAGTGGAAATCCAGGAACTAATTCAGGATAATGCTCGCCCGGTTGATTTGATTATCTAGACAGATGGGTCGGTGTTGAGAGGTAGCAGAAGTGCCTGGGGGTTCTTGGAAAAGGCGAATGGTCGACGTTTGGTGCAGGAGAACTTGGCATATGATACCGCAACATCTAGCTTAAGAATGGAGGTGGAGGCAGTCAGTGCAGCTTTCCGCTGGATGGAGAACACGATACCCACAAGCATAGTGATAGTAACTGACTAAGAAAGCATGCTGAGTAGGGTGAGGACAGGGAAGCTTCATGAGAGGTAGCAGAAGTGCTACTAAATAGTCATAGTAACTGACTAAGAAAGCATGCTGAGTAGGGTGAGGACAGGGAAGCTTCATGAAGAGTGGCTTGCTTCGCTTCGGAAGTCACGGGTGACAAGCATCGTCTGGATATTTTCTCCGAGGCATGCTGGTGTGCTGAGGAATGAACAGGCGGACAGATTGGCTGGCTCTGCAAAACTTGGGGGAGTATTGATGCATGATAAGGCAGACGTGGTTGCGGCATTGTGGGAGCACGTGTACACCTCGGAGGAGCAAACGGATCACCATAGTCTGGTAAGAATTCCACAGCGAGGAGTGACGAGGGGATCTGGCCGATGCTCGACGCTTCGAGGAAAGGCAAGACGCACATATAATCAGATTGCTACTGGTACTATTGGGGTTGGAACTCTTCGCTGGCTTCTGAGGATGGGGACGGAGCGCTTATAGGAATGCCCCGAATGCTGTAATGTCGATTTCTAAATCAATCAATCAATCAATCAATCTATCAATAACTAACTAACTAACTAACTAACTAACTAACTAACTGACTACATAACTAAGTAACTAACTAACTGACTGACTGACTAACTAACTAACTGACTAATTAACTAAATACCTAACTAAAAAACTAACTTACTAAATACATAAGTACTTAACTAACTAACTAACTATCTGGCTGAGTAACTAACTAACTGACTAACTAAGTAACTAACTAACTGACAATATAAATAGCTAACTTTAATAAAGAGGCAACCAGTATGCTTTGGTCATGTGATAAGAAAAGAAGCATCGGAGAATATCGTGACACTTGGTACGATCAATGGGAAAAGAGGCAGAGGCAGACTCAGACAAAAGATGTTCAATGGTATCATGGAGGAACATCATAAGCAGAGCTGATCCAGAATTCCAGCACCCGAAATCTGTGGATGTGATGATTCTTCACATATGTGTGTTTGTGTTTGTTTGTGTATTTTTGTGGGTCTGTTTGTGAGTGTCTCATTGCGTGTGTGTCTGTTTGCATGTGTCTGTTTATGTGTGTCTGTGTATGTGCTTGTGTGTGTGTGTGTTTTTGTGTGTGTCTGTTTGTGTGTATCTTTGTGTGTGTTTGTGTGTGCGTCTGTTTATGTGCTTTTGCATGTATGTGTTGTGTTTGTCTGCTTGTGTGTTTATACATGTTTGTGTGTGTGAGTGTTTGTGTGTATGTATGTGTGTGTCTGTCTGTGTGCGTGGTTGTGTTTGTGTGTGCTTTGTATTTGCATGTGATTGTGTTTGTGTGTTTATGTGTGTGTTTGTGTGCTTGAATCTGTGTGTGCTTGTGTGTGTTTATATTTGTTTGTGAACTTGAGTTGCGTGTTTTATTCCTTTTGTTGTCTTACATATTGTGTGATTATGTATGAGTGTCTGAATGTGTTTTGTGTGTTTAAAATTTTGCACTTGCATTTTTGTGTGTTTAGCTGTGTGTTTGTTTGTATGTTTGTGTGTGTTTGTGTGTTTGCGTGTGTGTGTTTGTGTTTATATGTGTTCGCGTGTTTGTGTTCTTTTGTGTGTGTGTTTGTTAGTTAGTTAGTCGACAGATCATCCTCATTGCACATCAAACCATTCAGTCCATAAGTGCTTGGATCCCCTCCTGAGCAAATCCCGCAGCGTGTAGCGGCTAACGACACCAATTCTGTGTTGGTTTATCAATCTTCTTTTGCTTCCTGTGTAGTGTTCATGATTGGTAACCCCTCTTTTAATTTGCTGTTCTCGCAATATGGCCATGGTTGTAGATTCACAGTCATCGCTTGGATCTCGCAAAAGTCTTACTTCTCGAAGAGCATTCAGAATGTCAGCGTGGTTCATGGCGCGTCCGCCATCAACAGTAGCATTACCTGCGAGCTTTAAGTGTTTGTGTTTGTGTGTGTGTGTGTGTGTGTGTGTGTGTGCGTGTGTGCGCTTGCATGTTTGTGTGTGTATTTGTGTTTTTATTCGTGTGTGTGTGTGTGTATGTGTGTGTGTGTGTGTGTGTGTTTGTGTGTGTGTGTGTGTGTTTGTGAGATTATATGTGAATGTTGTGGGCGCGACTTTCTGTGTTTATGTGTCTGTGTGTGCGCGTGTGTGTGCGCGTGTGCATGTGTGTTTGTGGTGGGCGTGTGTGTGTAACAAATGAAGGTTTATTGGCACATGTCTTCATGAATCTGATCAATGACGGCCGTTCCACTGGAGTCTCCATTATGCAGCTTCCCCAAACAGGGGGTAGACAAACACATAGAGAGACAGATAAACATACAGAAGATAGATAGACAAACAGGCAGACGGGCAGACAGACAGATATAAAGACATACATACAGACAAACAGACTGACAAACGGACAAACAGACAGATAGCTAGACGAACCGACAGACAGACGGTTGGATGGATGGACTGATGGACTGATCGGTAGATGGATAGATATAATTTGTGTCATTGGTGTTTGGAATTGGACACACATATCTTGTTGCATGCTGTATTTTCTTAGCCGGCCAAATGGCGAAGGTGCTACCCCCCGCAAACTACGTTTGAAACACAACTGCAGGCGATTAAAAAGCACATTGCCTTGTGCTGATTTTCATACAATGGTATGAGCGTCGGTTTTTCAGAAAGCTATGACAAACTACTGAACGTAAATTTGCTTAGTAAATTACAAACGGCACAAATATAAAAGAAGATATATCTTTTATATCAACAAAAGAAATGTCTCATTGTTAATTGTCATAGAGCTCGTTGGGTTTGTATGTCTTCCGGGTAACAGGACCGATGTCTAGTTGTCTGGTAAGAAGTAACAATTTGACATCTGGCTGCAGAAGCACAACGTTGAAATTCTGTTACTTAAACCAAGATTGGGATACAGTCGACGTAACGTGTCTTTTATTTCTAGAACATTATATACAACAATAAGACAGAGACAAACATCTTTCTTCGGTCACGTGATGAGAAGAGAGGCATTGGAGAACATCGTAACAACTGGAAAGATCGAGGGGAAGAGAGGCAGAGGTAGACCAAGAGAAGTGATGCTGGATGGATTGAGACGGTGGCATGGAGGAATATCAGCACCAGAGTTGATCCAGAAAACCAAAGACCGAGATCTATGGAGAGCCATGAACGCCTACGCCAGCCGGCACGGCACTTGATGATGATAAGTCATATAAGCTCCCGTTCCCGTTCCCGACTATCTATCTGTCTGTCTATCTGTCTGTCCCTCCCTCTCTGTCTGTCTGTCTGTCTGTCTGTCTGTCTAATCATTTATTGGTTGCGGTTAGAACAACCTTAGATAAACGAAGACCAACTTACAAAAAGCATTAGAAAGAGCACTTGAAAGATCTTTACATATTCCCCCAACAATTAACTTGGGTAAATGGAGCGGCGGCAGCAGCAGCAGAAGAAGAAGAAAAAGGAGGAGTAGGAGGAAGGAGGAGGAAGAGGGTGGAGGAGGGAGGAGGAGGGAGGAGGAGGAGGGAGGAAGAGATAGGCAGAGAGAGTAGGAGGAGGGAGGATGAGGAGTAGGGAGGAATAGGAGGGAGGAGGAGGGATTAGGAGGAGGAGGGGGAAAGAGGAGAAGGAGGAGGGAGGAGGAGGAAGGAGGAGGAGGGAGGAGGAGGAGGAGTAGAGAGAAGGAGGAGGAAGGAGGAGGGAGGAGGAGGAGGAGGGAGGAGGAAGAGGGAGGAGGAAGAAGGAGAAGGAGGAGAAGGGAGGAGGAGAACGCAGGAGGAGGAGGAGGGGGAGGAGGGATGAGGAGGGAGGAGGAGGAAAGAGAAGGAGGAGAGAGGAGGAGGAGGGAGGAGGTGGAGGGAGAAGGAGGAGGAAGGAAGAGGTAGAAGGAGGAGGGAGGAGGTAGGAGGGGAGAAGGAGGAGGAGGAAGAATGATGAGGAGGGAGGAGGAGGAAGAGGAGGAGGAGGAAGAGGAGGAGGAGGGATGTGGAGGAAGGAGGATGAGGGAGGAGGTAGAGGGAGGAGGGAGGAAAAGGGAGGAGAGAGGAGGAGGTAGGAGGAAAAGAGGTGGAGAGAGGAGGGGGAGGAGTAGGAGGGAGGAGGAGGGAGGAGGGTGGAAAGAGGAGAAGGAGGAGGAGGGAGGAGGAGGGAGGAGGAGGAAGAGGGAGGAGGAGGAAGGAGGAGGAGGAAGGAGGAGGAGAGAGCAGGAGGAGGAGAGAGGTGGAGGTATTAGGAGGTGGGAGAAGGAGGATGGAGGAGGGAGAGGGAGGAGGGGTGAGGGAGGAGGAAGAGGGAGGAGGAGGAAGAGGGAGGAGGAGAACGCAGGAGGAGGAGGGAGAGGGAGGGAGGAGGAGGACGGAGGAGGAGGAGAGAGTAGGAGGAGGGAGGAGGAGGAGGGAGGAAGAGGTAGAAGGAGGAGGGAGAAGGAGGAGGGAGGAGAAGGAGAGGGAGGAGGAGGAGAGGGAGGAGGAGGAATGATGAGGAGGAAGGAGGAGGAAGAGGGAGGTGTAGGGAGGGAGATAGAGGGAGGAGGGAGGAAAAGGGAGGAGAGAGGAGGTAGGAGGAGGAAAAGGAGGAGGAGGGAGGAGGAGGAAGAGGAGAGGGAGGGAGGAGGAGGATGGAGGAGGAAGGAGAAGGGAGAGGGGAGGGGAAGATGGTAGGAGGAGGAGGAGGAGAAGGGATGTGGAGGAAGGAGGAGTAGGAGGAGGAGGGATTAGGTAGAGGGAGGAGAAGGAGGAAAGAGGGAGGAGGAGAGAGGAGGAGGAGGGAGGAGGATGAGAGGAGGAGGAAGGAGGAAGAGGATGGTGAGGGAAGAGGAGGAGAAGAGGGGAGGAAGAGGGAAGGAGAATGAGGGAGAGGCTGTCTGTTTGTCTGTCTGTCTGTTGTCTGTCTGACCCGGCCCGGCATCGCCCAGCTCCTGGTGTGAAGCATCTCATTTAATTTATATAAGTAGTCATATAAGTTCCTGTTCCCGACTGTCTATCTGTCTGTCTGTCTGTCTATCTGTCTGCCTGACCCTGTCCGGCTTCGCCCAGTCCCTGGTGGGGAGCATCTCATTTAATTCATATAAGTTCTCATTAAATTCATACAACAAATAAAGTAACTTAAAAGAATGTCCTTCAACACACCATTCATTATTTTTAATGAAAACTCTTTCTAATCACCTGCATGACTACAGTAACTTCTTAAGCAAAAAAAAGATGAGTTACAATGTTATGCATTGTGCATTATTTTTATAAAAACTTTGAAAATGCCTTAGAGATTGTATCATTATTTATTATAACTCATATGCCGGTACATAACTATGGACAAAGAGTTTAGAAATCTTTGAAAACGATGCCACAATATGACTATAAGTTATACAGAAAAGTTATGCCCCTTGAAATAACTTTTACAGAGTTAGGTCCCCTGAGATATATGAAATTATGATGAAAAAATAAAAAATGAAATAATACTGAGTAAGCAGGCGATTTCACACTAGCAAAATATCACAGTTGGCAGCTCTGGAATGAAAAGCGTGTAGAAAAATTTCATCTCAATCGGATGGGCCGTTCGCGAAACGTATAAAGGACATACATAGATACATACATACATACAGGACAGACAGACGATCCTAATTTATATATAAGATGACATTAATATTCATATTATTCATTTCTTTGAAATGGTTATCTACTAACTAAATAATCGTATACATGAAAGAAATCAGAACATACATGCAAACAATATAAATGCACATTTCATTCTCATTTAACAAATTTTCCGATTTCATGGTGACCACGAATATCAGCAATTCAAGAAACACTTGATCTTGGGAACAAGATTAACTCAGCTTGTAATATCCCTTCCTGTGACTACAAACCTTTCCAGTCTGCAAAAACATCAGCAGATCAATGCAAGTGAGTTGATCATGTTAATTTGTGGTTTTCACTTGGTGTTACATTTTGTGAAGTATTAATTTTCTTAATTATATTAACCGTCTGTGTGTGGTCATTATCTTGGGAGACCATTTGTTTAGAGTGGAAGAACAGATATTTGAACACTTCCTGGAGAAAATAGTGTGACAAAGAGATGGACATGAGGATCTGGCAGACAGTCATTGTGGAAATGCCCGGAGGACAAATAGTCAAATTGCACCTGGTAACTTAGTATTGGGATTATTCGCTGGATATTGAAGATGAGGCCTGAGTGTGTATGGGAAATCCTGAGTGCTGTCATGTCTGCTCATGACTCAATTCTAGGTAACCGTTTTATTTGGTTTCTGAGTTTTCATTTACCACCTATTTTAGTCAGTTGTAACATTTATGGCATGTCACATCTTCGCGTTCTAACAGTCATTTACGGTGCACTGATAACGCTGGTAGATGCATAGGGTGCCCAGTGTTCTCTCTCCGAGGGTAGGATGACTTCTGGGCACACACACTTAGCAATGTAACAGTGGGAAGTGGACGATAACAAACATCTCCAAGGTATCTACGCACAGCAGGTGAAAAACGCCAGGGAGTCATTAGCCGTAAGGGCCAGTTACCAAAGAATTTCAAGAAGGAAAACGGGACTAAATATACAATGAGGAGGGACTACGTCTGAGGTTCAGAAGCCTCATGTCGTGCTTGTTCCGCGGATGAGTGTTTGCCGCCACATCTTGCGTATGCAGCATGATAGTGCCTGTGCGAGATTACAACGTGATCAGACAGCAGCAAGTTAAATTATTTGGCCATGTAACTAGATTACCAACGAACAGTATACCACAACAAGCAGTGATGTAAAGACCAAATGGAAGCAGACGAAGAGGCCAGACATATAAACGATGGACGGAGGGAATAACATAGTCCAAGGGAATCTCGACACATTAAGACCATACAAGGGTACTCTCCCGCTGCTTATACTTCATCTAGACACCGCAAGGTGCAAGAGGAACAAGATGAGATGAGACAGGCTAACTTTTCCACTTAATTCGTATCACTGGACAAGAAACAGCATAATGTATGTCAGCAAATGTTTATAAATGTTCAGATACTGACATTTTGAATTGTATAAGTATTTCTGCAGATTTTGTCCTTAAGTTTTTGTTTCGAGTCTGTTTTCTTCCTATTTCCTACAACCCTCTCTGTTTCGATACTCCAGTTTGCAGGTTCAATTTTTATTCTGTATTGGACAAGCGTCCACAGAAAAACCCATTTGTGTAGTTAGGTTATATATTTGTAATCGCATTGTTTCTGCTCTCCGTAGATAAAGGACATCGTATATATGTATGCTAGTTAGTGTGTATTTGTCTGTTAATGACTGGGTGCATTAACTGTAAGAGATTGTGTAAATGAAGTAAATATGTATTCAGGTATGTATATATGTGTTTATGCATGTGCGTGTGCAGGTGTATCTGGCTGCCTGCATGTCTCATCACATTGTTTTATATTTACAACTTTCATATGACAATGCTTTTTTTTTTTCATTTGTGAATGTTATATTCACAATAGCTAATTGATGTAAGAAAGATGAGTCATTGGAAGGGCCGAATATAAGCCAAACCTGCGTGCCCAATGTGTGACCCTTTGAAAATCAAGTTCCTTTGTTCGTTCTACCTACCTACCTTATTGTGAATTTGTCTAACTGCCAGATTGTCTGCTTCCTACCTGCCTGTTAAGTCATATCTGTCTTTCTTTCTGATTGTGTGAAACAATGCAGAGACGAAATAATTCTGAAGGAAAGTACCATTTGTAATTTGTGTATGATTTCAGAGAAGCCCTTGTATACGCACCATGTATAAAACAGAATTCCACTTGCATGGCAAAACCAGATGTTGTTAAGAATTGTGATCTTCTTGTTGAGCAATGCAGTAAAGTTATTAGGATTTTTATTCCCAATTTTTTCAATTGCAACAGGTAATTGCAGATTTACTAATTGTGGTTTAAAAATTATTTTCATGGAAACAAAATTTTGGAAAAGTTTGGAAGCAACATATATGTGGTTTCGTGAAAGGAATGTTGCGAATACCTAGTACTGCCAAAGTAACCAGCAACGATTGCCTGCAAGCTCCTAATGAGTCCAGAGCATTATACTCAACTATAAGAAAATATGTCGTGTGTAGAATGAGAGTCTTTGGAAAAGGATTGGCACAGTCAGACACGAGAAGCGCATAGGTAGAATGCGGGGTCTCGTCTACCAACACAGATCTTGCACTATTATCCGCCGGTCGCTAATATATATGTTGGGTGGAGGATCAGAGCACCTATGGGCAAATCCGGAGTGCAATGATAATACTCCGACAGATAATTAACTGGCTGACTGATTAACTATCTAACTAACTAACAAACTAACTAACTAACTAACTAACTAACTAACTAACTAACTAACTAACTAACTAACTAACTGACTGACTAACTGACTGACTTACTGACTGACTGAATGACTGACAAACTGTCTAACTAATTATCTAACTAACTAACTAACTTGCTAACTAACTAACTTACTAACTAGCTGACTACACAACTAACTTACTAACTAACTTACTAAACTAACTAACTAACTAACTAACTAACTGACTGACTCACTAACTAACATACTAACTAATTAAACTTACTAACTAACTAATTTACTAACTAACTAACTTACTAACTAATTAACTTACTAACTAGCTTACTAACTAACAATCTGACTACATAATAACTAAGTAACTAACTAACTGACTCACTCACTAACTAAACTTACCGACTGACTAACTAACTAACTAACTAACTAACTAACTAACTAAACTAACCAACCTAAACTAACTAAACTAACTAACTAACTAACTAACTAACTAACTCACTAACTAACTAACTGACTAACTGACTGACTGACTGACTGAATGACTGACAAACTGTCTAACTAACTAATTATCTAACTAACTAACTAACTAACTAACTAACTAACTAGCTAGCTAACTAACTAACTAACTAACTTACTAACTAGCTGACTACACAACTAACTTACTAACTAACAATCTGACTACATAACTAAGTAACTAACTAACTAACTGACTGACTCACTAACCAACTTACCGACTAACTAACTTAATAACTAACTAAGTAACTAACTGACTACATAAACAAGTACTTAACTAACTAACTAATTATCTGGCTGATTAACTAACTAACTAACTAACTAACTAACTAAGTAACTAACTAAATAACTGACTATATAAATAGCTAACTTTAATAAAGAGGCGAACAGTATGCTTTTGTCATGTGATGAGAAAAGAAGCATCGGAGAATATCGTGACACTTGGTACGATCAATGGGAAAAGAGGCAGAGACAGACCAAGTCAAATGATGTTGTCTGGACTTAGACGGTATCATGGAGGAACATCATAAGGAGAGCTGATCCAGAATTCCAGCACCCGAGATCTGTGGAGGTGATGATTCTTCACATGTGTGTGTGTGTTTGTTTGTGTATTTGTGTGGGTCTGTTTGTGTGTGTCTCATTGCGTGAGTGTGTGTTTGCATGTGTCTGTTTATGTGTGTCTGTGTGTGTGCTTGTGTGTGTCTTTTTGTTGTGTGTCTGTTTGTGTATCTGATTGTATGTGTGTTTGTGTGTGTCTGTTTGTGTGTGTTTCTGTGTGTCTGTTTGTGTGTGTGTGCATATGTGTGTCTGTGTGTTTTGTGTGTGTGTCTTAGTGTGTGTGTGTGTGTGTGTTTGTTTGTGATTCTATATGTGTCTATTTGTGTGAGTGCTTGTGATTGTGCGTGTGTGATTGTGTGTCTTCTTGCGATTGTTTGTGAGTCTGTTTGTGTGTGCTTGTGATTATGTGTGTGTGTTTGTTATTGTGTGTTTGTGTGTGTTTGAGTTTGTCTGCTTGCGTGTGTGGGTTTGTGTGACTGTTTGTGTGTCTGTGTGTGTTTGTGTTTCTGTTTATGTGTATCTTTATGTGTTTTTATGTGTGCGTCTGTTTATGTGCTTTCGCGTGTATTTGCTGTGTTTGTCTACTTTTGTGTTTTTATATGTTTGTGTGTGTGAGTGTTTGTGTGTGTTTGTGTATATGTTTGTGTGTGTCTGTCTGTGTGCGTGGTTGTGTTTGTGTGTGTTTTGTGTTTGCGTGTGATTGTGTTTGTGTTTTTGTGTTTAGGAGTGTGTTTGTGTTTGTATTTCTGTGTGTGTTTGTGCGCATGAATATTTGTGTGCTTGTGTGTGTTTATATTTGTTTGTGAACTTGAATTGCGTGTTTTATTCTTTTTGTTTGCTTACATATGAGTGTGATTATGTATGAGTTTATGAAAGTGTGTGTGTGTGTTTAAAAATTTGCAGTTGCATTTTTGTGTGTTTATCTGTGTGTTTGTTTGTATGTTTGTGTGTGTTTGTGTGTTTGCGTGTGTGTGTTTGTGTTTATATGCGTTCGTGTGTTTGTGTGTGTTTGTGTGTGTGTGTGTTAGTTAGTTAGTCGACAGATCATCCTCATTGCACATCAAACCATTCAGTCCAGAAGTACTTGGATCCCCTCCTCAGCAAATCCCTTAGAGTGTAGCGGCTAAAGACACCAGTTCTGTGTTGGTTTATCAATCTTCTTTGGCTTCCTGCGTAGTGTTCTTGTTTGGCAACACCTCTTTTAATTTGCAGTTCTCGCAATCTGGTCATGGTTGTAGATTCACAGTCATCACTTGGTTCTCGCAAAAGTCTTACTTCTCGTAGAGCATTCAGAATGTCAGCCTGGTCCATGGCGCTTCCGCCCTTATCAGTAGCCTTACCTGCGAGCTTTAAATGTGTGTTTATGTGTGTGTGTGAGTGTGTGTGTGTCTGCATGTCTGTGTGTGTACTTTGTTTAGTCTTTGCTTCTGTTTGCATGTGTGTGTGTGTGTGTGTGTGTATGTGTGTGTGTGTGTTTGTATGTGTGTATGTGTGTGTGTTTGCGTTTATATACGTGTGTGTGTTTGTGAGATTATATGTGAATGTTGTGTTCGCGACTTTCTGTGTTTATGTGTCTCTGTGTGCTTGTGTGTGTGTGTGTGTCTCTGTGTGTGTGTGTGTGTGTGTGTGTGTGTGTGTGTGTGTGTGTGTGTGTGTGTGTGACATATGAAGATTTATTGGCACATGTCTTCATGAATCTGATCTATGACGGTCGTTCCACTGGAGTCTCCATTATGCAGCTTCCCCAAACAGGGGGTAGACAAACACATAGAGAGACAGATAAACATACAGAAGATAGATAGACAAACTGGCCGACGGGCAGACAGACAGATATAAAGACATACATACAGACAAACAGACTGACAAACGGACAAACAGACAGATCGCTAGACAGACTGACAGACAGACGGTTGGAAGGATGGACTGATGGACAGATCGGTAGATGGATAGATATAATTTGTGTCATTTGTGTTTGGAATTGGACACAAGTATCTTGTTGCATGCTGTATTATCTTAGCCGGCGAAGTGGCGAAGGTGCTACGATCAGGATTCTCAATCCCGCAAAATACGTTTGAAACAGAAGTGCAGACGATTAAGAAGCACACTGCCTTGTGCTGATTTTCATACAATGGTATGAGCGTCGGTTTTTCAGAAAGCTATGACAAACTACTGAACATAAATGTGCTTAGTAAATTACAAACGGCACAAATATAAAAGAAGATATATCTTTTATATCAACAAAAGAAATGTCTCATTGTTAATTGTCATAGAGCTCGTTGGGTCCGTATGTCTTCAGGGTAACAGGACCGATGTCTAGTTGTCTGGTAATAAGTAACAATTTGATATCTGGCTGCAGAAGCACAACGTTGACATTCTGTTACTTAAACCAAGATTGGGATACAGTCGACGTAACGTGTCTTTTATTTATAGTAGTGCAGATCCACGAACAACATATTTCACTAGCCAGCCGTACTCATCTAGCGTTCGCTCAGAGTTACGTTATACACTATTTCACTAGTGACCTTACGTGTGGAGAATTTAATTTGTTTCACGCCCTCTCACTTTCACCGCGGCACTATTAATCCAGTGTGTGTGTTTATGTGTGTATGTTTGTGTGTGTGCTTATGCGTGTCTGTTTGTGTGTGTGTTTTGTGTGTATGTGGGTTTGTGTGTGTCTGTCTTCTTGACTGTCTGAAACAATAGAGAGGCATTTTATTTTCAATTTCTCAGTTTCATCAGTTAATAGTAGATGTACTAATTGTGTTTATTTTTTAAAATTATTTTCATGGAAATACAATTTTGGAAAAGCTTGCAAGCAACATAAATGTGGTTCCTGAAACAAATGTTGCGAATACCTTAGACTGCTAGAGTAACTTGCAACGATTGTCTGATTGAGGCTAATGAGTCTAGAACATTATACGCAACTGTAATGAAGAGGTCGTTGCATAGAATTTTGGATTGTGGGTGTCTGTGTGTGCGTGTTTGTGTGTTAATTTGTGTATGTGTTCTTGATTTTACTTGTTTGTGTGTGAATGGTCGCTTTGAAAGTATCTATTATTCTGGCATTGCCGATGAACTAGAGAGGGCAAGAAAAGGCGGTTTATTGGCACGTCTTCATGAATCTGCTCGATGACGGCCGTTCCATTGGAGTCTCCGATATGTAGGTTGTTCAATTGCATGTAGCTGAGGTCTCCAACTGGAAGTGTTTCTAGCCAACTTGCAACAGGGACAATATGTGTCCACACACTTCGTCTTCTGGTCAGAGAGCCTACGCACTTATTGACATTTACCTGTGTGCATACTGATTCTTCATCATTCGCATTCTGGACATCATGCTATCTCTGGCAGAAACAGGCAGACAGACAAAGATACAGATAGGCAAATAAACATACAGATAGAAAGACAGACAGACAGGCGGACAAACCGACAAACAGATATGCAGACATACATATAGACAAACAGAGTGACAGACGGACAAACAGAGAGATCGCTAGTCAGATAGACTGGCAGACAGACGGTTGGAAGGACAGACTGATGGACAGATCGTTAGATGGATAAATATACCTTTAGTGTCTTTGGTGTTTGAAATTGAACACACACATCTTTGTGGCATGCTGTATTATCTTAGCCGGCGCAATGGCGAAGGGTGTACGATCGCGATTATCAATCCCGCATTCCACGTTCGAAACACAACTGCAGACGATTAGAAGCAGACTGCCGTGCGCTAATTTTCACACAATGGTATTAGCGTCGGTTTTTCAGAAGCAATAAATCACTACTGAATGTTAACTTGTATAGTGAATCACAAACAACCCCCCCCCCCCCCTCCCCCACCCCAAACAAACAAACAAACAAACACACGCTAGATACATCTTTTATATCAAAATGTGTATTATTGTTAACTTTTAGACTGTTAATTTCTTTGCAATGGTTATCTACTAAATAAATAATTATGTAAAAATAATTATAATTATATTAAATTATAATTAATTATAATTATATTTAAAAAAAAAAAAAAAAAAAAAAAAACATAACAAATTAACATTTCATTGTCATTTAACAAACTCCCGATTTTATTGTGACCTCGATTATCAGCCTTTCAAGAAACACTTGATCTTGGGAACAAGATTAACTCAGCTTGTAATATCCCTGCCTGTGACTTCAAACCTTTCCAGTCTGCAAAAACGTCAGCGGATCAATGCGTGTGAGTTGATAATTTTAATATGTGACTTTCGCTTTTTGATCCATTTTGAAAAATTTTAATTTCTATTATTATATTAGGTATGTAGGTATGGGCGGGAACTAGAGCACTATAAGGCAGATGTGGACAGTGTCTTGAGGGACCATTTTTGCAGAGTGGAAAAACATATATTCTATCATTGCCTGGAGAGTATTGTGTGACAGAGAGGGGCATTAGGATTTCGCAGACAGTCATTGTGGAAATGCCCGGAGGACAAATAGTCAAATTGCACCTGGTAACTTAGTATTGAGATTATTCGCTGGATATAGAAGATAAGGTCTGAGTGTGTATGAGAAAGCGCCGAGTGCTGTCATGTCTGTTCATGACTCAATTCAAGGTAACCGTT
Organism: Cepaea hortensis; assembly: GCA_963921405.1. Taxonomy (NCBI): domain Eukaryota; kingdom Metazoa; phylum Mollusca; class Gastropoda; order Stylommatophora; family Helicidae; genus Cepaea; species Cepaea hortensis. Next base: position 279,696 of record CAWUFQ010000656.1, read on the forward strand.
TTATTTGGTTTCTGAGTTTTCATTTACTACATTTTTCAGTCAGTGGTAACATTTATGACATGTAGCATCTTGGCGTTCCCGCAGTCAATTACTTTGCACTGATAACGCTGGTAGATGCACCGTGTGTCCAATGCTCTCCCTTCTAGGGTAGGATGACTTCTGGGCAGACACACTTAACAATGTCGATATGGGAATTGTACGGTAACGAACCTCTCGAAGGTGTCTATGAACGGCAGGAGAAAAACGCCGGGGAGTCATGAACCTGACTGGCCAGTTACCTGAGAGTGTCAATAAAGTAAAGGGGCCGAAATATTCGACGAGGAGGGTTTAATTATAGGTGCTCAGAAGCCTCATGTCGTTCTGGCTCACGGATAAGTGTTTGCCACCACATCTTGGGTATGCAGCATGATGATGTCTGTTCAAGATTATACAACGGGATCGAAATGAGCTTCATGTCTGCTATGGTATTGGTATAGGGAGATTACTGCTGCCGAGCCAATCACGGATTGCGGGATAAAAACATCAAATGTCACTAAGAAGTGCGACGTACCAATAAAATACACACAGATACAGCCCAACGATTCTATAACCGAAGAAGAAAAAACAACACAGGGGCATTGTCACGAATTGGCAGCCTTTACTTCCCAGAACAATTTTCGGTTCACTTTTGATGGGCCATGTAGAGGATCAACAGACGAACAAAACTGTTTTCTCTATATCCAAGGCTATACTGTCTTGGCGTAAGCTTGCAAAACCTGCAAGTAAACAAACCACCAGGAATGGCTTTCTATTTGGGAAGTTAATTTGACACCAGTACCGGTCACCCCCCAGAGGTTATCAATCCAGCCAGACGGGAGGGCAGACTCAGGGGACTGAATAGTAATTAAAACCAACCAGGCATGACGCAAGCAAACCTGGATTACCAACCGAGTTGTAAACTGGCTGTTGACCATGAGAACCTAATTGTTCCCTTGACATGACACCTGATAAGAATAGCTAGGATATCGCCCAACCGCGATGGCTGACCCCATCTGGTAGAGACTAGAGGCGCAAGGAGTGAAATCACTGATAGGACTCAGTGGGCTAATAATTGTCAGACCCACAGGTGTGAAGGCTAGTGTGCATGCAGAAAGAATTTTATGACTGGACAGACTTGGAGTTAATTGCAATTAACGTCAGCGGGAGATAAGAAGAATTTATGACAGGAATGCCAAAGAGATATTAGTGTCTCAGACACTGTCTGCTAGACTCAGCTTAAATAAGGGTCCCTAGCCTGTTTTATGTTAGATTAAGTCTGACTTCAGAACAGGTGAGACAATCAGCTCGTTTTGTATGATTCTTATGTTGCTAGATTTTACTGGGAGAATTAATTCGTAGTAACTAGTCGAGTTTTAGATGAATGTACTGACTTTCAGTCTATATCTGATCTAGGTTATTGCAAGAACTATCATTGTCGTAGGTTACTTGAGTGTTCTTTCTAAGTTCTGTGTTCAATATCATTGTGCTTCATGTATTACTCTTCTGAGAAGTAGAAACTTGTGAAAGGCATATCATTGTCTAAGTATACTTTTAGGTGTCTTGGTAGATGCTTGTCATTTCTTTGTACACTATCCTAGTTGCCTTTTTGGTGTGTGCATTTGTTGTACAGAATATAGTCGACTGACTATTTCTTTAATTCTTACAACAGCAGTAACTAACTAGTGCATTATGCTATGATGTTAAAGTATCATAATATGTCTAGTTTAATCAATATGTTTATGTGTATTGGATGTTTGATAAATTGATTTGTCATATGCAAACCTACCAATATGAAGTGTTATGCTATTGTCTGCGCATTGACACATTGACCAACGATTGTGTTGGAAGCAGAGGTGTAATGGTACAGACATTACCCACAATTGGTATAGGGTATATGGTGCTAAACCTTTTTCATCATATGGTGGAGGGTAATGCATGGAAACCTGGCACAGCTACTGGTCACGGCTTGTAAGCCCGGATGATCAGGCATTATTATAATACCATTACCGACCCTGTGAGCTGCTAAACTAACTTTGGACGGAGCGGCTGTACGACACAGAATTTCTGTATTAGCGACATGGACATGAAGCGGCAGAAATGTAATCATTACAGGCGTGTGAGACAATTGAAAAGCCCGTCCCAGACTAAAGACAGTAGGGAGAAGGAGGATGGTGAACACAGTAGAGCTGGAAGATAAACTTGGCCAGACTGGTCATTGTATATGTTTGTGTTATGATATGTTTTAATTAGGATTGCGCTGATGTAGAACTAATATAACACATTCTTGACTTTCTTTCAAGCTCTCACAAGGAGCACCTATGTTGTAGATCTCAAGATAGAGTGAAGACTAGGTAGAGCTAGGACTGACCAGATTCGTCAGAATACCGGCAAGCTGTTCTTTTGTGTGTGTCTACTGGAGAGTGGGGATCTGGACCACAAATCCAGATAGATGGAGTAACAAGTAAAGTTACGTAATGTTTGTCATCAATATCAATATGTATATGATTTCATCATCCTCATATTGACAATCATCCTATGTCTATTGTTATGATTAGCAAATAAATGTTGTAGTATTGTAACTCATAGTTCTGTCGTTATATTTTAATTCCAATTGTGCATACGTGTTGTGTGTGTACATTGGTGTGGGTTCACTTACACACCAAGGAAAGGAGCAGTCAGGGAGAAAACCTGTACTGAGATAGTCGTCTATACTAATATATTTAGACTTAAAACATCTATCTTAAGCTAACTTTCTTTTTCCTATACCTTGGCGAATATTCAGCACAGTTCATTTCATTTTGTAACGAGCCACTTGGAGCTGTACGTTGGATATTCATGGGCTTAATCTGTAGTTCAGCCATATAGATTTTGTCCCTAGTCAGTTTCTGACTATTTAGGGTTACTCGCCAGTGAATAAATACTTTCATCTAGCTGGTGGGGCACCCCGACTTATGACAGATTGGGCTTCTCGTCTGGAATTTGAATTCGGACTTCTCGCTTTCAATAGACTCCGGTACTAGACCCTAGACATACGATTTCAAAAGTTAACTCTTGTAATCTTCAGTCATCAAAATAGACTATCATCAGATGTAGCTAATTTTAGTTGAGGAAGTTACAGAGTAGAGATATAACTTTTCAAAAGTGTATAACAGATAAGAACTTATGAGAACTACCTCATCTATCATTTATGGATAAGTATTTTAATTCTTATCATTTAGTGTATCATTCATAATTTAATGATAACTGATCACTTTAATCATATTTACATTGATGTGTTTGATGATTTAACTGCTTGATTTATTTGCCATTTTATGCTTACTTATGCCATTTTCATTATGACATGTATGCAGTGCATTTTAATATTTATTTAGGTAAATGTTATTGATTACTGTGTAGTATATCTCTCACACTTACTTCACTGCGGTCGCCAGAAACTACTTGAATATTACTTTCAGTTGTCTTTCATTGCTGAGGCTAAACTCTACACATTGGTTTAGGTTCTGCTGTCATTGGTTCACTCTTGTCTTTCTAGCTTAGCTCTGAGTTGATAGATACATAGGAGCATACCTAAATTTAGCATTAGCAAATATGGACTCACCTTCCCAGGATCTAGATTATCTGAAGGCGCGAACAGATTACTTAGAGTCCACGAGAAGGTTAGGCATAATAGAGGGCTTAACAGGAGAACAACTAGAAATATACATCAGAGATGAGATGAAAGAGTGGGACATGGCGGAGGAACAGATGAATAAAACAATTGTTGAGTTATTTGAAGCAAAAGAGCTTAGCAAAACTGAAGAAGCAGAGATTAATAAACAGCATATGGAAGTAGTCAATGCAGAGAAGCTAACCTTTCTAGCGGGACATAAGGTAGGAGATATGGATGCTCACCCAACCAGGAAGGAAGGGACATCTTTGCCACCCACCGCGGAATCAGAGGTAGTGGACCGGGAACTACAGGTTCTCATTCGACCCAGTCCTAAATGGAAAAGAGGGAAGAAAAAACGTGCCAAGGGCATTTCAAGCAGTCACAAACGTGATAACTGTTTGCACCACGGAAATTGTGGTTTAACTGGTCCGCCAGTACAAGACTCCCAGGAATCTCATTTTACTTCAACGAGAGGTGAAACTCAAGAGGAAGATGACCTGAGGACATCTTTTAAGGAGGTCGGAGATCGAAAGGTAACCGACTTTATTATTCCCTTCAGCCCAGACGAGGAAGAAGTGGGATTAAATTTGACTGACAGTGGGATGAAGGAAGACCCGGAACCCCTTGTGATCTTTGAGGCTGCAGCTCAGGACAAGACACTAGATCTCAGTTCAAATCATTTACCTATTGTGATGGATTGTTTAGACAGCCCACCACAGGATTTACCTCAACTGGACTTAGCCCATGAAAGCACGACCAGAGAGGAACATCCAGACCAGGAAACATTTCCAGTTGTTATCTCACAGTATACCAGTTCGGAGACACAGGAAACACAGGGAATTGTTAGGAGCCAGAACATGGACTCTGATATTGTGCAGACAACATTGTCTGTAGTTGCTAAAGAAGAAAATTCTTTGCACAAGATGGAGGAAGAAACGCCTATCATCTCATTAGCTGAAGTTATCAGGGAATTCCAGCAACAGGGACCTGAAGTAACAGAAGTCAAGAGTGGTTTTGAATCAACACTCTTAGGACTCAATCTACCCTTCAGTCAGGTCGATTTGATAGGAGTAGATCAGCTATTTGTGGATACTTTATTCAAAAGTAACACCACTTTATCGCCCTGGAGTAACTATGTTATTTCTCAAGGCAGGACCACTTGGCACACTAAATTTCCAATTTCTAGCACGATTTTCACACGAAACTCTAATGCAGAGAAACTCAGCCCGTTAACTGATTATCAGGGGAAGAAACCGCGACACCGAGGAGGGAAGATTGTTACGCCCGACTTTGAAGGAGGAAAGCGCCAGTTGAATTTATATCATGGGACCATGATGTGTAACATTATTCCTTTCAAAAGGAAGTTATTGATGGATCAGTTGAGGATCTATAATGGATGGAGGAAAATCACGGAGACAAGCTTTGCTGTGGCCAGCTTATGCAAGACCTCACTACGGGTACATCCTCGGCTGAAAGGAGTAAATCACGTGAGTGAATGGTGTAAAACAATTGCTGCCCAGAGGCGTAGAAGAATCCCGTTGATTGTGATCTTTCCCAGAGGGATAAAATTACAACCTCCTGACAATTACCGGATTTTACCAAGCTATTGCATGGAATCCCGGCCGAAAACCAGGTACAAGGACCTATCCAAAGTATCATGGGAGTATGGAAATGGAACGTCTTTATGCAGATGCAGGACAACCCATAGCCACAAGGAATATTGGAAACCTTTAGGCAGATACAGAACGGAGAGTGCTTAGGCATTATTCTGAGATGTACGGCGTGCTTTGACAAAAGATTTCTGGCAGAAACTTTTTTTAAGGGGAAAGCTCTGTCACGAATTGGCAGCCTTTACTTCCCATAACAATTTTCGGTTCACTTTTGATGGGCCATGTAGAGGATCAACAGACGAACAAAACTGTTTTCTCTATATCCAAGGCTATACTGTCTTGGCGTAAGCTTGCAAAACCTGCAAGTAAACAAACCACCAGGAATGGCTTTCTATTTGGGAAGTTAATTTGACACCAGTACCGGTCACCCCCCAGAGGTTATCAATCCAGCCAGACGGGAGGGCAGACTCAGGGGACTGAATAGTAATTAAAACCAACCAGGCATGACGCACGCAAACCTGGATTACCAACCGAGTTGTAAACTGGCTGTTGACCATGAGAACCTAATTGTTCCCTTGACATGACACCTGATAAGAATAGCTAGGGAATCGCCCAACCGCGATGGCTGACCCCATCTGGTAGAGACTAGAGTCACAAGGTGTGAAATCACTGATAGGACTCAGTGGGCTAATAATTGTCAGACCCACAGGTGTGAAGGCTAGTGTGCATGCAGAAAGAATTTTATGACTGGACAGACTTGGAGTTAATTGCAATTAACGTCAGCGGGAGATAAGAAGAATTTATGACAGGAATGCCAAAGAGATATTAGTGTCTCAGACACTGTCTGCTAGACTCAGCTTAAATAAGGGTCCCTAGCCTGTTTTATGTTAGATTAAGTCTGACTTCAGAACAGGTGAGACAACCAGCTCGTTTTGTATGATTCTTATGTTGCTAGATTTTACTGGGAGAATTAATTCGTAGTAACTAGTCGAGTTTTAGATGAATGTACTGACTTTCAGACTATATCTGATCTAGGTTATTGCAAGAACTATCATTGTCGTAGGTTACTTGAGTGTTCTTTCTAAGTTCTGTGTTCAATATCATTGTGCTTCATGTATTACTCTTCTGAGAAGTAGAAACTTGTGAAAGGCATATCATTGTCTAAGTATACTTTTAGGTGTCTTGGTAGATGCTTGTCATTTCTTTGTACACTATCCTAGTTGCCTTTTTGGTGTGTGCATTTGTTGTACAGAATATAGTCGACTGACTATTTCTTTAATTCTTACAACAGCAGTAACTAACTAGTGCATTATGCTATGATGTTAAAGTATCATAATATGTCTAGTTTAATCAATATGTTTATGTGTATTGGATGTTTGATAAATTGATTTGTCATATGCAAACCTACCAATATGAAGTGTTATGCTATTGTCTGCGCATTGACACATTGACCAACGATTGTGTTGGAAGCAGAGGTGTAATGGTACAGACATTACCCACAATTGGTATAGGGTATATGGTGCTAAACCTTTTTCATCATATGGTGGAGGGTAATGCATGGAAACCTGGCACAGCTACTGGTCACGGCTTGTAAGCCCGGATGATCAGGCATTATTATAATACCATTACCGACCCTGTGAGCTGCTAAACTAACTTTGGACGGAGCGGCTGTATGACACAGAATTTCTGTATTAGCGACATGGACATGGGGCGGCAGAAATGTAATCATTACAGGCGTGTGAGACAATTGAAAAGCCCGTCCCAGACTAAAGACAGTAGGGAGAAGGAGGATGGTGAACACAGTAGCGCTGGAAGATAAACTTGGCCAGACTGGTCATGTATATGTTTGTGTTATATGTTTTAATTAGGATTGCGATGATGTAGAACTAATATAACACATTCTTGACTTTCTTTCAAGCTCTCACAAGGAGCACCTATGTTGTAGATCTCAAGATAGAGTGAAGACTAGGTAGAGCTAGGACTGACCAGATTCGTCAGAATACCGGCAAGCTGTTCTTTTGTGTGTGTCTACTGGAGAGTGGGGATCTGGACCACAGATCCAGATAGATGGAGTAACAAGTAAAGTTACGTAATGTTTGTCATCAATATCAATATGTATATGATTTCATCATCCTCATATTGACAATCATCCTATGTCTATTGTTATGATTAGCAAATAAATGTTGTAGTATTGTAACTCATAGTTCTGTCGTTATATTTTAATTCCAATTGTGCATACGTGTTGTGTGTGTACATTGGTGGGGGTTCACTTACACACCAAGGAAAGGAGCAGTCAGGGAGAAAACCTGTACTGAGATAGTCGTCTATACTAATATATTTAGACTTAAAACATCTATCTTAAGCTAACCTTCTCTTTCCTATACCTTGGCGAATATTCAGCACAGTTCATTTCATTTTGTAACGAGCCACTTGAAGCTGTAAGTTGGATATTCATGGGCTTAATCTGTAGTTCAGCCATATAGATTTTGTCCCTAGTCAGTTTCTGACTATTTAGGGTTGCTCGCCAGTGAATAAATACTTTCATCTAGCTGGTGGGGCACCCCGACTTATGACAGGCATCATAAAGAAAATCCCTGAAACAAGTAATGAGCTTCAAGTGTAAGGGGCGTTCATTTAAAATCCGTTCGTGCCGCAACGCGCGTAATTGCGTACGTTGAACATGATCATCAGTTATCAGTTATCAGTTATCAGTTTTCATTGCACTCCAGACATGTCCATAGGTGCTCAGATCCTCCCCCCAGCATATGCATCAGCGTCCGGTGGCTAATAGTGCCAGTTCTGTGTTGGTTGACGAGGCGCTTTGTTTTCCCGATGTACCTCTCGCGTCTGGCCGTGTCGATTCTTACTCCCAAGTCTTTCATCCTGATCATGTCATAGTCATGTGATAAGTACTTACCAATGAATAAAAGAGCAAGTGCTTATCGCCCCTTGATGCATAGGTTCTATTTCTGACCGTTGAGAAAATGGCCGTGTTGATCCTCACAAAGAAGCACAAAGATCGGTGATTCATTTTCTTTCATTTGAAGGATGTCGACCAGTGGACATTCATCGAAGAATGCACGCAGCGTACGGTAACAAATGTGTGTCGAAGACAACAGTGACAGACTGGGTACGAATGTTTCGGAAAGGACGTCAGTTCACGACAGATCTTAGACGGCCGGGTCAAGCGCATATTGTTGAAACAGAAAAAAAACCATCGCCAAAATTTATGCAGCAGTACAGATGAACCATTGTCGAAGCATACGTTCTCTAGCGAAATAATTTGATGTGTCAATTGGGACAATTCAAAAGGTCGTTCGTAAGAAACTGCAATATCGGAAGGTGTGTTCACAGTGGGTACCACGGATGTTGACCGAACACCAAAAAAGAGGAACGCGTCGGATGCTTTTTGAACCACTTGTTGCGTTATAGAGTGGAATATGCTGCCTTCCTCTTCCGCATAGTGACAGGAGATACATCATGGTGTCACCAGTTGAACTGAGCAGCAAAAGAGAGAGCATGATTGGAAGCATGCTGGATCACCAAAATCAAAAAAATTCAAGTTACAGGTTTCCGCTGGTAAGGTCATGCTGAGCGCATTTTTTGACCATGAAGAACTATTGGTGGCCGACTTTAAAGAACCAGGTGTCAACATCAACTCTACCCACTACTTGCAAACACTAGACAAGCTGCAAAAAGCCATCAAGAATAAACGACCTGGCATGCTTTCTCGGGGTGTGATCTAGTTGCACGATAATGTTCGTCCGCATGTCGCAAAGATTGTGCAGGAAGCATTAGCAAGGAAGAAGTGGGAAATTCTGCAGCATCCAGCCTATATACCCTGATTTGTCACCATGTGATTTACATGTGTTCGGACCTCTTAAAAAAAAAGCTCTCAAGGGGCAACGATTTCACACTTATGCAGAAGTAATGAAGGCGGTAAACACCTGGTTCAGTGAGCAACAACAATCCTGTTTTGCGGACGGCATTCGCCGCCTACTTAAGCAATAAGATGCTTGCCTGAATGCCTACGGCGACTTGTTCTGACCAACCCATGGGTCATAATTCATTCAAAATGAATGCTTTGTTTAATTCTACCACACCTGTTAATGATTCTTTCATGCTTGTGTAGTAAGGCTATTGGAACGGGTTTCAAATGAACGCCCCAAATACTTAGAAAATATACGATAATATCATTAAATGACAAATCAGAAGACGAACGAATAAGGCTAACCAACTTATTGTACAAATAGTACCAATATTAAAGAACACACAGGTATCAGTAGTTACTAAGAAAGCACTCTACAACACAATTTTCTTACCAACTCTATGCTGCCAAACAAAACCTTGAAAAAGAATAAGAGAAAAGAAATATCGCAACAACAGAAATGAGATTACTAAGAAGAATACTCATTGTATCATGAAGAGATAAAATCAGAAATGAATAAATCAGTACTAAAGTAAGCGTTAGAGCAGAGCTAATCCGGGAAGGCTAACCCAGTCAAAAAAGGCCCGCAGAAGTCGGATGATTTGGCCTAACGGCTAAAGAACGCAGATCTGCTGCAAAAAGGCACAACGCAATGACGTCCGAAAAACACTCTCCTGATGAACGCAGAAGAAGAAGAGCAGAGCTAGATTTTATCAAAAGGCAGCATGTTAAATGGTTTGGTCATAAATTAGATTACCAACTAACAGTTACCACAACAAGCAATGATGTACAGACCAAATGGAAGCTGAAGAAAAGGCCGACCACGTAAATGATGGACAGAGGGAATAGCAGAGTAAATATGGATCACGATACATAAAGTCCATAAAAGGGCACTTCCCCGCTGTTTTTGCTTCACCTCGACACTGCAAGTTTCAAGATGAACAAGATGAGATGAGTAAGACAGACCAACGTCTCAACTCAAAGTCACATTTAGTGTTTCTTTTCGAATAGGACTGCTAGTCAAGGTCGTTGAATTTATTTCTTCGGATATATAAAGTGAAGGAATGCACATGAAAATTGTGTGACTTTCTCGTTGAATAATCATATTGTCAACACTCCAACACCAACTGTAATGCTGTGTTCAGAGACGGTGGAAAGAACGCAGGCAATGAATTACCTAGGGATACGGTTTGATCGAAGCCTTGCTTATAATGTGCACATAGACCAGGTGATAACAAAGGCCAAGCGGGGTTTGGCTGCGATGCGGGTGATGGCGGCAGCAAACTGTGAGCAGCGCCATCTATGTCTTCTGTACGACTGGTCATGTCTGTTTTGGAGTATGCAATGGCAATCCTGACTCTCAGCCATAAGCAGATAGAAAGGATGGAAAGGATACAGAATGAAGCTATGCGCATTATTCTTGGATGTACAAGAGATACAGCATGCAGGGCGATGCGCTGCCTTCTTGATTTTCCAACCATTGAAGAGAGAATACAAGTTTGCAGGGCACGCGCCTACCTCAGAGTTAACGCAAACACACAACATCCACTGCATGGTGAAATTAGGAAAGTGAAGGGCAGCAGGTTAAAAAGAGGACGGTCGTGGATGGGTCAAGCCGAAAACATTCTTCAACAGGTGTGTTCACTTGAGGACTTAGAACCTGGAGAGGAGTGGGTGCAAGTGCCAACAGACTTCTGCACATCCTTTTCAGTTTGCATCCAACTAGATAGGAAATGCAGACAAGAAAATCCGGCTGCTGTGGAGACTGAAGTACAAGCGTTGATTTTCGAGAATTCGTTAGACGGTGACGCGGTCATCTACACAGATGGGTCGGTCGTCCGACATGTTAGAAGCTCATGGACCTTTACAGCTCGGGCTGGAGGGAGAATTGTGAAGGAGGACTCTGGTGCTTTCACTGAAACCACAAGTAGCCTGACCATGGAAGTCATGGCAGTAAGTAAAGCAATAACATGGCTCGAGACACAGACATTCACGAGGGCTTGTTTCCTTAGCGACTCAATGAACATGATCAAGAGGATAGAGGAGGGGTCGATCCGAAGAGAATGGTTGCTGCCTCTGCTGCGGTCTCGGCTGGCAAAGATTAGTTTCATCTTCGTGCCAGGGCATGCGGGAGTACAAGGAAATGAGCGGGCTGACAAGCTCGCAGGTGAGGCTACTGTGGAGGGCGGACGCGCCATGGACCAGGCTGACATTCTGAATGCTCTACGAGAAGTAAGATTTTTGCGAGAACCAAGTGATGACTGTGAATCTACAACCATGGCCAGACTGCGAGAGCAGCAAATTAAAAGAGGGGTGGCCAAACAAGAACACTACGCAGGAAGCCAAAGAAGATTGATAAACCAACACAGAACTGGCGTCGTTAGCCGCTACACGCTGCGGGATTTGCTGAGGAGGGGATCCGAGCACTTATGAACTGAATGGATCGATGTGCAATGAGGATGATCTGTCGACTAACTAACTAACTAACTAACTGTGTGACAACTGGCAAAATTTATGAGGAAAGTGTAAGGGAAGGCAGAAAGACAAAAACCTGTGTGACTTGGCCACATGAAACAATCGAAGCAAGAACACAGCCTGATCCAATACTGTGTGAGATAGAAAACCATGAACGCCCACGTGTATCGGCATGGCCCATCAGAACGAAGATACTGTTATGTAATGTCTTAAAGCAGGGGTTGGAAAACTACTGCCCGCGGGCCGCATTCGGCCCTACAACTGATTTTATGCAGCCCGCGAGGGCTATTAGGAATTTAAAAAATTCACTTCGTTTTTAAGTTATTTTGTTAAATTGTAAAGAATTTCATATACCGTTATGATTGTTTTAAAATGTTTGATAAAATTTCTTTCTAATTATCTATTTTTGTAAACTGTCCTTGACCTTCGTAATGTAATGCTTCTTCTTCTTCTTCTTCTTCTTTCGTTCGCCTTTAATATGTCTATAACTGCAGTCTTGCCTCTTGTATGAATATAACTGTCCTTTTTAGTTCACTCAGCTGTCCATAGGGTTTATCTTCCACTATCGTCTCTCTAGGCCAGAAGATTTGCCTAGACATGTTGTAATTTGGGCAGTCTTTGAGTATGTGCTCTGCTGTCTGCGACGATAATCCACGTGTGCACATGGCTGATTCACCAATCTTGAATCTTGTATACATGTGGTTGCGTAATCTATTGTGCCCTGTTCTGAGGCGCAGAAGAATGACCTGTTCTGGTCTGTCCATAACGTGGTAGTCGTCTTGAGCATGCTTTGGTGGCATTCTGACTGATTTGATCATTCTTTACTTTTGATGGTATATAACGGACACATCAGGCTGTTCTTCTTTTGCTCCTTCCTTAGCCAATCGATCAGTTCTGTTGTTTCCGGGTACTCCACAGTGGGATGGTATCCACTGTATGGTGACCTTATGCTGACTGCGAAGTTCACAAAGTAGTGTCCTTAGTACTGGCAATTTCCAAGACATCATTTCGTTTTCGTTCTGGTGAGATTCTTGCAAGCAACATACGCTTACCTTTTCTTGTTCCAAGATGTTTTTTAGTTCTATTGTTTTGTTGCGGAATCCCTCCGCATTCCAGAGCATCAGTTTTAGTCTTTGTTTGGTATGGCCAGACGCTCTATTCTCAGGTCACCAGGCTCCACAGGACATCTGTGAAGGACCTCCAGTAGCTGTGTTTGGACCATATCGAGGCATATGGCCCGGCACTGCACCTGCCTGGGGGTCCAAAGCAGGGCGAGCACCGTAAAATGTAGCAGTAGTCGACATATGTCATTACGCGTGATTGGTGGCATCCTGAATTCTGTGGTGCGCCTGCAGGCTGGTTGCCTCCGTATTCAGCACCTGTCCTTTGCTAGAGCAGACTGTGGTCTTACTCGAGTTTAGGTGTGTAGGCACGGACACACATTTCTGCGCAGGCATGTACGTGCATACACATCTAGAGCGTTCTAGATATTTCTCGGCGCCAGTGACTCGCCGCCGCCCCTTCTCATGTAAGTTAAAACAGTTCCGACACGAGAAGGCCAGAAGTTCGACTTTTGCTGCATAGGCGATGAATGCACGAGCCATTAGGGTATATTGCAAGGTTGGGTGCTCACCCCTGGGCCCTGGCTACATACAGCAACATTTGGATCCATGTAATGCTAAAATGCGAATTTATCGATTTTTATATAGAGAAATATTTATCGACATGTAAAAAAGTAATAAGGATGATTTTATGAACAACTGTGAATAAAATGATTTATTTTGCAAGAAAATATTAAATTTAAATGTCTTTTGCTGTTATAAATTATTTCAACATTTACAATGTTCAAATTAATTTATTTGTTGTAGTAGTCTTGATATATTTCTGAAATTTAATCTGAATTTACTACTTGTTTTCCGAATATTTTATTTTCACACACAGCCGGAAGTAGGTTTTGTTTCATTTCCGTTTTAAAGTTTTGTACAATTCTAACTGTTCGAATTTTATTAAAGCAATGAGTGTCAATAACAAACGTAAGATTGAAGATGAATGCCCTGTTTTTAATGATGAATGGACAACTAAGTACTGTTTTATAAAGGTTGGTAGCAAATCAGTTTGCTTGTTGTGTCGTGAGTCAGTGGCTATCTTCAAAAAGTACAATTTAAAAAGACATTATCAAACAAAACATTCCGATTTCGGATACAATTTAAGGGAGGGAAAGGAAATGCCTTAAATTGGTGAAACATTTGGAGAAACAGCAAACTGTTTTCACTAGACAGTCTTCAATTCAAGATGCTGCAACCGAAGCTAGTCTTGTGCTGTCACACAGAATTGTAAAACAGAACAAGCCATTTTCTGATGGCGAGTTCATCAAGGAATGTTTGCTAGATGCAGCAAACATTATGTGTCCAGAATAAAAACACAGATTTGACAACATTACTTTATCAAGGAGAACTGTGATCAGACGTGTTGACAAGGTAAATGACAATTTGATGCATAAACTTCAAGATGCAAGTAAACAATTTTTGTGGTACTCTCTTGCATTGGAAGAGAGTACCGATGTACATGATACTGCCCAATTATTGATATTTATAATGGAATAAACGCTTCTTTCAAACTCACTGAAGAGTTATTGAGTGTTGAGTCACTCAAAGACAGAACCACAGGCCATGATATATTCAATGCTGTTACTAACTGTATTGAAAGAACTTGGATGGTTTGGAACAAGATGGCAAGTGTTACAACTGACGGAGCTCGTGCTTTGACTGGAAAAAATGTAGGTCTGGTAAAGGTGATAAGTGATAGGCTAAAAGCAGAATATCCAGACCACACATTATTAACACTTTACTGTGTGATCCATCAAGAAAGTCTATGTAAACTGTTTTGAATATCAAGCATGTTATTGACCCAGTTGTCAGTGTCATCAACCTCATCAGATCAAGAGGACTTAATCACAGACAGTTCAAGGCATTACTTGATGATTTGGAAACTGATCATTCCGATGTCCTGAACCACACCAGTGTTCGATGGCTGAGTCTCGGCAAGGTGTTGAGGCGAGTGTGGGAACTCAGAGAAGAAATAGTGATGTTCCTAGAGATGAAGGGGATTGCATGTGACTTTAATACTAACATTGTCAATAAAGAGTGGAAGTTAGACTTCATGTTTGCCATTGAAATTATGGAAAAGTTAAATGAACTGAATGTCAAACTTCAGGGCAATGGTGTGTTTGCACATGAATTGTATGTACATGTAAAATCATGTCAGGAAAAACTCTCACTGTTCTCCAGACAAGCAAGTGAAAAAAGATTTTGTCACTTCCCTTTGCTAAAACAAGAAATCAATTCTAGTGAAATCACTGAAAAGTACAATGCCCAATTAGATGCATTGATTGAAGAATTTGGATGGAGATTCCAAGATTTCAAGAACTTAGAGCCACAGTTCAATATTTTCAGTTCCCGTTTAGTGCAGAAGCTGATACAGCCACAGAGGACATACTGCTTGACTTACAAGCAGATCATGACCTGAAAGAGAAATTCAAGACAGATGATTTGCTGGATTTCTATGGATCTTTATCTCAAGAATCATTTCCCAACTTGAAAAACTTTGCAGCTAAACTTTTATCATTATTTGGATCAACATACATTTGCGAACAAGCATTCTCTTGCTTGAAGATCAACAAATTTAAGAATAGGTCTTTATTGTCGGACTGCAACTTGCATGCTGTCATGCGAATTTCAACAAGTAAACTTGCTCCAGATTTCAAGAATATTGTCAAAAAGTTGCAAACACTTACATACATCTCATTAGAAATTAACAATTATAGTGACAATGTAGTCGCTGTGTGTCTAAATTAAGGCCATCGATAGATAATAAAGAATATTTTGTTACAATGACAAGTTGCAAAATCGTGTTAACAAATTAATAAACGTGTTTGCCCATATTGTCAAATATAATGTACTAGCTGACCCTGCCCGGCTTCGCCCAGACCCTGGTGGGGAGCATCTCATTTAATTCATATAAGTAGTCATATAAGTTCCCGTTCCCGTTACCGACTATCTGTCTGTCTGTCTGTCTGTCTGTCTGTCTGTCTGTCTGTCTGTCTGACCCGGCCCGTCTTCGCCCAGACCCTGATGGGGAGCATGTCATTTAATTCATATAAGTAGTCATATAAGTTCCCGTTCCCGTTACCGACTATCTGTCTGTCTGTCTGTCTGTCTGTCTGTCTGACCCAGCCCGTCTTCGCCCAGACCCTGATGGGGAGCATGTCATTTAATTCATATAAGTAGTCATATAAGTTCCCGTTCCCGACTGTCTGTCTGTCTATCTATCTATCTGTCTGTCTGTCTGACCCAGCCCAGCCCATGGTGGAGAGCATCTCATTTAAATCATATAAGTAGTCATATAAGATCCCGTTCCCGATTATCTGTCTGACTGTCTGTCTGTCTTGGGTAAATGGAGGAGGGAGGAGGAAGAGGGAGGTGGAGGAGGGAGGAGGAGGGCGGAGACAGGAGGAGTAGGGAGGAATAGGAGGGAGGAGGAGGGATTAGGAGGAGGAGGGGGAGGAGGAGGGAGGAGGAGGAGGGAGGAGAAGGAGGGAGGATGAGGGAGGAGGAGGGAGCAGAAGAGGGAGAGAGGGAGGAGGAGAAAGAGGGAGGAGGAGGAAATGTGAAGGGAGGAGGAGGTAGAGGGAGGAGGAGGGAGGAGGGAGGAGGGAGGGAGGAGGGGGAGGAGGAGGAGGGAGGAAAAGGGAGGAGGAGGGAGGAGAAGGAAGAGGAGGAGGAAGAGGGAGGAGGAGGATGGAAGAAGGAGGAGGAAGAGGGAGGGAGGAGGAGGTAGAGGGAGGAGGAGGGAAGAGGGAGGAGGAGGGAAGGAGGAGGAAGAGGGAGGAGGAGGGAGGAGGAGGAGTGAGGAGGTAGAGGGAGGAGGAGGAGGGAGGAAAAGGGAGGAGGAGGGAGGAGAAGGAAGGAAGGAGGAGGAGGGAGGAGGTAGAGGGAGGAGGAGGAGGAGGGGAGGAGGGGGAGTGAGGAGGTAGAGGGAGGAGGAGGAGGGAGGAAAAGGGAGGAGGAGGGAGGAGATGGAAGAAGGAGGAGGAAGAGGGAGGAGGAGGATGGAAGAAGGAGGAGGAAGAGGGAGGAGGAGGATGGAGGAGGAGGGAGGAGGAGGAAGAGGGAAGAGGAGGGAGTGGAGGACGGAGGAGGAGGGAGGAGGTAGAGGGAGGAGTAGGAGAAAGGAAAGGAGGAGGAGAGAGGAGAGTGAGGAGGTTGGAGGAGGAGGAAGAGGGAGGAAGAGGAAGAGGAGAGAAGGGTAGGAGGAGGAGGGAGAGGAGGAGGAGGGGATGTGGAGGAGGAGGAGGGAGGAGGTAGAGGGAGATGAGAGGAGGGAGTGAAAAGGGAGGAGGAGGGGAAGGCAAGAGAAGGAGGAGGAGGGAGGAGGAGGGAGGAGGAAGAAGAGTGAGGAGGAGGAGGGAGAGGAGAGGAAGGGGAGGAGGAGATGGAGGAGGAAGAGGAGGGAGAGGAGGAGGGGGAAGAGGAAGAGGGTAGGAGGAGGAGGGAGAGAGGAGGGAGGAGGAGAAGGGAGGAGGAGGGAGGAGGTAGTAGGATGATTGATTGCCATCCCACCAGGTTAATATGTTATCGCGGACTCAGAGAGAAGTGTCTATGTAGAAGACCATTTCCTGGACGTACGTATTTTGGGAGGGGGAGGAGGGAGGAGGGAGGAGGAGGAAGAAGAAAAAAAAATACGACAGTTGGCTGCTCTGGAATGAAAGGAAGGCGTGTAAGCAAATTTCATCTCAATCGGATGGGCCGTTCGCGAGCGTATAAAGGACATACAGACAGAGATACGCACATCCTTTTTTATATATAAGAAGATAAGTGAATAAGTAAAATAAAATTGCAATGATTAGTTATTTATACTGTTTAATGACCTATAAATAATTGTTAATTACTTATTGTGATAGGTTGCTGTAAACAATATATATATATATATATATATATATATAATATATATATATATATGCGGCCCGCCAATAGCTTTACATTTGTCAATGCGGCCCTCCGCACAGAAAGTTTGTCCACCCTGTCTTAAAGGGTTCACAAAGAATTGATATTTCTGTTTTCGATGGGACATGCGGGCCGGTCTCTCTGGCCGAGGGGTTACACCACTTTCTCCGTAATCCGTTTATCACGCAGAGTCTCGTAGCGGGCGAGAACTGGGAGCGGTTCGACCCCCGCTGGTGACTTGCGGGATAACTGAGCCGGCCGCTCAGAAAGCAATGGCAAACTACTGAGCGTAATCTTGCTAAGAAATCAACAGACAGCTGAAAGATGCTGCTGTTGACAGCGATGTCCTGTAAAGGATATGCAAAAACATTATTATGGGACATGCGGGGATGAACGATCCGATAAACATGTTGGTTGTGCTTCCCCCAAGGGTGGCCATCCCATTGATCGGTCATATATTATTAATGTCCTTAGATAGATGTGGAAAGAGGACTTTGACGCCAATGAATCCACATTATTGTCTAGAAGGAGAGACTTGGGAGTGGAAATGGATACGCTCAGGCACGAGTGACACATGGAGAATGAGGGGCCTCGTCAGTCAAGACAGAACTGGTACTATTAGCCGCCGGAAGCTGGTGCATATGTTGAGAAGGGGGAAGGGGGGATCTAAGCACCTATGGACTTGTCCGGAGT
>CAWUFQ010000657.1:0-12500 GCA_963921405.1 Cepaea hortensis
AAGAGAAGAAGAAGAAGAAGAAGAAGAAGAAGAAGAAGAAGAAGAAGAAGAAGAAGAAGAAGAAGAAGAAGAAGAAGAAGAAGAAGAAGAAGAAGAAGAAGAAGAAGAAGAAGAAGAAGAAGAAGAAGAAGAAGGAAGAAGAAGAAGAAGAAGAAAAGAAGAAGAAGAAGAAGAAGAAGAAGAAGAAGAAGAAGAAGAAGAAGAAGAAGAAGGAAGAAGGAAGAAGAAGAAGAAGAAGAAGAAGAAGAAGAAGAAGAAGAAGAAGAAGAAGAAGAAGAAGAAGAAGAAGAAGAAGAAGAAGAAGAAGAAGAAGAAGAAGAAGAAGAAGAAGAAGAAGAAGAGAAGAAGAAGAAGAAGAAGAAGAAGAAGAAGAAGAAGAAGAAGAAGAAGAAGAAAATATTATATGTTTATCATGTAGTGGGCAAATGTTAATGCATTATTTTGTAGTCTGCATCTGTGACGTCTGTAATATTATCCGTTGTTGGTGAAGTTTACATCAACTAACTGATTGACATTTTTTTTTTCAGACCTGCAAGGCGTAGGTACATCTACATCTTCAGTTTGGCTCGATATTGAACATTTTACTGCAAGCGACTTTATAGTGGCTTTTAGCACAAAGGGAACATTTCCTGCCAACATCGAGATAGATCACCATTCCGTAATTTGCACATCACAAGGTAACAGTAAAGTCAATGATCATTTTACACAAATTGAGGAGAATTATGTATGCGCTGCCAGATCCTAATTTTTATAAAGCGAATCGGTACGAAATGGGTGATTTCATCACTACCACACCGGCCGTTTTTACTTCCCATGAAGTTTCCTGGTATTTTAGGTTGGATCGGACTAGGAGTTTAGGTAAATTTAAAAAAAAAAATATTTGCATCGATGGGATTCGAACGCATGCCGGTAGGCAAGCGTGTTAGCACATGCACTGCCGCGACTCCATTATCACACGTTAGTCAATCAATCAGTCAGTTGAAGGTTAGCCACAATAGATCTTCAACGCTGTCTGTCTTCCGCATTAATTGTATATTCTGTCAGATTGCTTTCCGTCCATCTCTTGATTTCTTCTCTCTTGTATCGGTTCCTACCTTTTGATCACTTGCCTTCAATCTTGCTTGCCCTCCAGTATAGTTTTTATAGGAGTGTTATGTCTTTGTTAGGTGGCCGAAATATTTCACTTGCATTATTTCGTTTTGTTTTCTTTTATCAACTCTCTTTTAATGCCTAGTTTTTTCTAGAACCTCTTTATATATTTTTTGTGCGTTTTACTCGCTCGCTTTGAACTCAAGCGTAGTCCATACATCACTTCTTGTAGCACTGGGCTGAATTTTGCTTTCGGTTTAGATTTCCCTATTACCGGTGTCCCTCGCCATCAGGCGAACCCACTCCGAGTTCGATACTTGTAGGTACTTGTAATTTATGTCCCAAGTCAAGGATGAGAAGTCAACATTTTAGTCCAAATGTCCGGTGTAGAGGTTGAACTCCTACCATTGGAATCATCACACCGGTTGTTTAAGAACGCGCGTTCTTATGCATTCGGCAATGCTAACCCCTGAACCTCTGTATTAGATTTTTATTTTCATGAAATACGGCATATTCTTCTATACATCCACATCTCCTTAGCGACTTTTCTCCGTAATCTCGTATACTCTCGTAAGTAACGTGAACAACGGTGAGAATCAGCAGGGGTTCGAATCGCGTCGGTAACTTACGGGGTATGTGAGCCGGCCGCTCAGAAAGCAATGGCAAACTACTGAGTGTAATCTTGCCAATAAATCAACAATCGGCTGAAAGATATTGATGTTGACAGCGATGTCCTGTAAAGGATATGCAAAACATTTTATTTTATCCACATCTCCATGGCCTCTATTCGACTTTCTAGTTGCTTATTCATTGTCCAGGCTTCTGAGCCATGTAGTAGCGTTGGATATACATAACGTGTGACAATTTGCATGTGGCAATTCACAAGGCAGTAAAAGTCAGCAATCGAACCCTTACACGCCTAAAGGCGTAGCGGGTATATGGTACTATATACATATTGAAGATATGGAAGGAATCAACATTGGGGGACGATGCATCAATAACATTAGATATGCAGACGATACAGTCTTGTTTGCAGACAATGAACAGGACCTGCAACATTTAGTAGATGCAGTTGTTACACACAGTGAACAACGAGGGTTAGAATTAAATCGTAAAAAGACACAGATTATGGTCGTCACTAGGAAGAACGAAATACCACAATGTAATATACAAGTAAATTGTAATATTCTTCAACAACTGAATAGGTACAATTATGTCGGAACAGTAATAACATCTGATGGGAGATGCCTTGAAGAGATTAGAACAAGAATCGCCATGGCAAAGGTAGCCTTTAGCAAGATGAAAATCATACTAACCAATAAAAAGATGTCAACTGAAACGAGAAAAAGAGTGTTGAGGTGCTATATAGAACCTGTACTATTATATGGATGTGAAGCTTGGATAATGAGCAGTCAAGCTGGAAAACATCTGATGGCTGTAGAAATGTGGTGTCTGAGGAAAATGCAAAGAATACCACGGACAGCCAGAAAGACCAATGAACAGGTCCTTCAAAATACAAACGAAGATAGTAAAAGGATTAGAGACATTAGACGCAGACAGTCAAAATTTTTTGGGCATGTTATGAGAAGAAATGAATTGGAGAACTTGGTGACAACTGATAAGATCGAAGGGAACAGACCAAGTGGAAGACCTAGAAGCAAATATCTGGATGGCTTGGCCTCGTGGCATGGTCGAGACAGAAACACGGAGCTGATCTATGACTCTGGTGATCGAGTGAGATTGAAAAACATGACCGCCCACGCTTACCGGCATGGCACATAATGGATGGATACATATTCTACAAACCCAACGGCACTCCAGCGGTAATGTGGTATATGTGACACTGGCCGCCTTCACTTCCCTAGGCATGTCCTGGTACATGTTTTAGTCTGGGTAAAGTTACAGGCTGGCATGGCAGGAATATCCCCTATCACAGGAGACGTAAGGTGTCTCCTTGCCCTCGCTAGCCTACGGGACTCCCTTGTGCAAAGTGATATACCCGTTCAGGCTTCCGATCAGGGAAACCTGAATCTGTGTGTGTAGCTGGTGATGGAGCTGCGCAACGGCCACTAGATAGTGGTTATTTATGGTTGTCATGGACTTACATACTGATAACTCTGGCTCGCAATTCAGGATAGAGGTGAAACAATTGCATGCATACACAAATTGCACTGGCACGAGCAACCGTTGCAATTGTGTAACAGTTTATTCAATAATAATATCTACGTACGCAATCTTGCACGGGTTGCGTTTTCAGTAACACGCAACACTCACCACAAATATCGTAATAACATTATAATCATCCACGGTATATTACAAAGCCCACGCTGTCTCTCAATACACGCTTCCCAACTCAGCCATAGTTAACTCTACAATCTCTGTCACACAGTCGATCCAAATATCAGAACAAAACACTCAAGAATCACAGCCACAGCCCTATGTCCGTCCGTCTCGCAGTTCTAAGCCCGTCTGTCTGACAACAGGTATATTTCGCCAGTTCAACGCTTCTTACAGTCCATGAGTTGCGTCGAGCTTGGTGTGGTTCGATGGACACGGGTCTAACCCTACTAGAGGTTTCCCCGCACTCTATGTCAATAACCATGACCTCTGCGAAGGACACCTGGCTACCTGCACTGCTATCCTGCAACTAACCTGTCTCCTGCCTAACACTGGCTATCCAGTACCGTGGCTCCTTGACACTCTCCCCCTCTTCCCTATGAAATTAGTTGACTTATACGATTGTATGACGGCAAGGTGCCTCTTCTGTTGGAAAACGATGTATAGTCTACAACTTCTTCATTGCCGTCATTTGGCTAGCTAGTATCCAGCATGGTCTTCTGTTTGGACAGGTATTTTGTTTGACTAATGGACTCAGCACAGACCGGAAGTAAACAACGACTTATGATATCTTGCAAACCACGTCCTTCCTCTCAACCAACAACAACAACAACAACAACAACAACAACAACAAAACATGGTAGGCGTCATGCTATCACCTTGTGTGTATGCTAGATATAATGGCCAGGCACTCAACTCCTGGTCTAGTCAAATTTAATTACCACTAGTCCACATCTAGATGACCATATTTGGTACACAGCAGTCATTTGACTTTGTGAATAATGTATATAATGTACCATTTTGCCATTAATAGAATGCTTCGCTTGGATGCAATCATAGATTGTATTGTATGATAACCTTTATAATATTACAATGATTACAATTTTATATTTGTAAGTTTGGTCTAAGTGTCATACGTTTGGCCTCATGTCATTCAAAATTGTGGTGTGGCAAAATTGGATGTTGGGGTTGAACGATGATTCTCAGATAACAAATCTTTAAATACTTTCACTCAAATAATTGCATGCAAATTTAAGTTTCATATTATTCATTTATTCTCTCATTCATACTTAAATAATTATGTTAATAAATGGATTATGAAAATTTGTTTACGCGGTTGAAATGAAACCCAAAAAGATTGGAAAAAATCCGCGGTCACACAAAAATGTTAACTTAGACTGTAAAGGCAAACAGCGTCACTAACTCTAACACAGTTTCTAATGTCAATTATAGTTTTTGGCACGTCCACGTGCTGTATTTACACACGCTTGTAAGTTGTGGGAATGTCGGTAAATGTAACACACTTCCTACAATAAGATGAAGTCCTTGGCACAATTAAGTTTTACTAGAATTGTCAATGTCTACTCCTGACTCATTTCACTTATTCGACACGTTTTCATCACTTTTTACAAATGTGATTTTACATTAAATTACAAAATAATGAATATCACATTACTTAATATTATGTCAGCGCTACCGATTGACGGGGTAGTTGTTTGCGCTAGTATGCGATTTAGGCATTCTAAGCGCTCTCTCTCTCTCTCTCTCTCTCTCTATATATATATATATATATATATATATATATATATATATATTTATATATATATATATATATATATATATATATATATATATATATATATATATATATATAGATAGATATATAATGTGTTGCGCTCAGGCGAAGTTGGAACTCTGGTTGAATTATCGAGAGGAAGTCAGGATAATAGGTCTGCGATAGTGTTATCTGTGCCCTTGATGTGATGTATTTCAAAACTGTAATTCTGCAGTAGAAGTGACCATCTGACGACGCGGTGGTTTTGTGGTTTCCCTTGGCATAGAACTCTAGTGGGCTATGATTTGACTGGACAATGAAATGTGTGCCAAGTAAATATCTGGCTAATTTCGCTACCGTATGCACAAGTGTCAGACATTCCAGTTCCGGTGTGCTGTATTGTCGTTCGCATTGTGATAGCTTGCGACTGACATATGCCACCGGATGTAAGATGTTGTCATACGTCTGTAGAAGAACTCCTGCGAGGTCGATGCCTCTTGCATCAGTTCTAACTGTAAAAGGTAATTTATTATTTGGTAATTTAAGAATAGGAATGGTTGAAAAATACATTTTTTTATTTTTGTAAGAGCACTTGTTAGGTCTAAACTTTGCACAATTTCTTTGAATTGACGTTTAGTCAACAAGTTGTTAAACATTTCTGTTAGGTCTGAAAATATTGGGATGAACTTTCTGTTATAGTTCAGCAAACCCAACATGCTTCGTACCTCCTTCTTCGTGGTTGGAATAGTTAAATTCAGAATTTTGGAGACAATTTTATCGTCACTTGAGATGTTACCATCAGAAATCTTATAACCGATAAAGTTTATTTCTTTAAAACCAATTTTAATTTCGTTAGATTTTATAGTCAGGCCGTGTTGCATGATACAGTCGAAGGTTTGTCGTAACGTCGCTATGTGTTCTGTCATGATACTGGTTTAGATGTAAGTGTCGTTAAGTAACAGTCTCGTCTTTGTAAACCCCGATGATTGTGTTTTGGCTGAGCTAAATGTAACACATAGCCATTGATGTATATTCCATTGTATGGTAGTTGGTATTGGCTGTATCGAGTTATCTATTGTCAATGTATGCATGTCACTGTTTGTCGTGTTTTGTTTTGATAGTGCCGTCTTTGTCATGTGCCCAATGCAGTTGTTGCAGTTTGGCGTTGATTTTGTGTGTAACTTAATGAAGCACTGTCGTGTAGAATGGTTATTTCCCTTATGGGTCTGGTTTGTCAGTCTGCTGTGGTGTTTGATGTTTGTTGTGCTTTGTGTTGCGACGGGGTCCGTATGACGGATTATTGCGTCGCTTGGTGTCGTTTTGTCTCGTTCTGGGTGTAACTCGTCGTCCCGGGGGAAAGTGGAGTCGACAAGCACACCTTTAAAATACTACTTATACTTTGGAAATATTGTCAGCCTTTTGTCTACACTTCTCCGTTATGTCTTCTACTCACTATCTCTCTATATCTCTCTTTCTCTTTTATGCCTTCATAACATACCCAGACCACAGTTTCCTCAAACAATTAAGAAAATAGTTAATACTGAATACTATGTCAGTTGTATGTCTTGACTGTGTATATGTAATTTGTAGTGTATTCTATTGTGAGTGTGAGATAGGAATCTGTATTTTTATGTTCCGTATCACATCTCTCATCCTTGTACGGCCATGCACAATACATCACACATATTTGGACAGCTTCCACCCGGGAATGCTCCTCTCCTACTGAGTCTGGACGTATTCCAAGATTTCGAAAGTGTTCAACGTCTGATCACCATAAAATAATGCGATTACGGTAAGTCTCTGAATTCGACAGATTTCCCTGTTTGGACGTTAATAAAACCCATCACTGAAACACATCACCACTGTCTAACACTGTTCGACACACTGTCTCTAGTTATTTACTTAACAGTTTTTGTATACATGTAAACTGTTCTTGAGTTCTCAAAGGTTTCTTTTAGGTTAGTACCCTATTCAAATATATTTAGCCTATGTCGCTCTGCCTTTATAGAATGAAAGTCCTTTCCATGATTTTCAAAACCTGGATACAGAGTTCACTTATTTGCAATTCGTTATCTCTGCCCACGATTATTGAATGGCTATGTTTAAGTTGTTCTAGTGAAGTACTTTCTCTGCACAAGTGAAGTGCCTTCTTTATCTTCTCTGAGTATATCCTGAGTTTTTGTCGTAGAACCTGTGGGAGATAGATAACCAGGTGATCTCAGCTTGCTTCAGACTAACTCTTATGTGTGAGCATACCTCCGGCCGTAATCAGACGCTTCCGAAAGATACTCTGACATAAGACAGATGAGTTCACTAAAGTCTAAACGATTAGCTAAAAGAAGGAAATGGTAACAGCAAAGCACAGACACCTAGTTCACTATGCTAGATTACTAAGCTAAAGCTAGATTAACTTATATTATCTATGTTAGTCCATGAATCGAAATCAACAAGCACATAAGCACCAATGTCCCATCGCCTCTAAACAATTAGGGACCTTAAATTTCTATTCTTATAAAGGACGCATAGAACCATTCTCCGTCTATTTTGTTAAAACAATATAAAATGACACAAAGTAGTGCAGCTTTACATAACAGAGTTACGACACATACAGAACGTTGCGGCGGTTAGCCTTCATCAGCAAACAAACATGACGAGAGGAACAAATGCATGGAAAAATGGAAGCAATGAAGAGAAAATGAGAATTGACAAAATGTTAATTGAAAAGAATATTAGTCGAAGAAAATGTTTAATAGAAAAACTGTTTATAGATAATAAAAAAAACTGCATACTCACCTCACGTACGGACCTGTAAATGACTACGGAAATCTCGGGTGTATTTGTATAACGGTGCTGGATGTTACGGTTCAGTGAGCACATAGAAAGAAGGGGGCGGGGTAGGAGGCGTGTAAAATTGACCATGACCCCATTGTGTTGTTGGTCTGGGTGGACTGGTGTGCATGAACACGCGTACATACATAGACACACTTCAACAGACAAACTGCTAGTGTATGTGGACATATGTACAGTCCATGCAAGAAGAGAGAGAGACAATTTTCCCTTCCAAGGTTTCCATGTGCTCTCTTAGTTCAGAGCTTCTTCGTCGACCTCAGCCGTGTCTGTGATCACCTTCTTAGGAGTCACTTGGCATGCCGCGAAGTGAGAACTTTTCGGTTTCGATCTGCAGTCTTTTGTGTTGTGAGAGGGCGACTTGCAGCTCGAACACCACTTCTCAGACCCCGGTCGTTTTGCTGGAGAATCGAGATGCTCTTGTTTCCTTCCTTCACCTTCTCTGAACTCTCCACTGACGTCTTCATATAAGGTTCCACTTTTTTGCCTTCCCAGTTCTTAGATTTCTTTCGGTCTTGTTTCTCCTGACCTTTTGTTTGCGTACTTAGTTCCGCAGCCTCCCAATGTACTTCCACAAATCTCCCGGCCAACTTATTTACCACCTCAATCCGTTCCGCCCCTTGCTCTCCCAAGAATGTTCTGAGAGGTTTCGAGGTTTGCTTTCGCATCTGGTCGACTACCATGAGCTCTTCCAGACTCTCATAGTCCCGCTTGAACTCTGCCAAATCAATCCATTTTTGGAGGTATGATTTCAACCTTAAACTGTTGGCGGCGAATAGCTCTCCCGGCTCTCTTTTTGCCGATCGAAATAACTTCCGATACGTTTGTGCGGTGATCTCATAGTGTTTCATCAAAGCGGCTTTTAAGTCCTCGTAGTTGTTTTCATGTCCTGGTGGTAGGCGTGAGTAAACCTCGAAACACGAACCTCGTAATCCCTGGGATAATTTAAGATTCCATCTGCTTCTATCCAGCCCCATAGCGACTGCCATGGCTTCGAAGCGATTCGCGCATTGGTCAAATCGTTCTTTAGATTCCTCATAAACAGCTAAGGGAAACTTCATGGCATGGTAACCATGTCCACTCATGTTGTTTGAACCATGTGAAGATAATCCTCCTTCTGCTACATCTGTTTCTCCCTTAGTTTGTGTTTTGAGTTCTAGTTCTCGCATGCGGTATTCATGTTCTCTGTTCTTGTTGGCCTCTTCCGCGTCCAACCTCTTGTTGGTCTGTTCCGTTTCCAATCTCTTGTTCTCCAACTCCATCCTTCTCAATTCCAACTCGGCCTTTCGATCTTCCCTTTCTGCTTGGCGAAGTTCCCTCTTCCTCTCCTGTACGTAATCGGTTAGTGCCAAACCTGATAAACCAATTTCTTCCCCGTTTTTAATTACTAACTATCAAAATTACACACACACACACACACACACACACACACACACACACACACACACATATATATATATATATATATATATATATATATATATATATATATATATATATATATATATATATATATTATTTATCTATGTCAATATATATATTATTTTTCTATGACACCACACAGTACACCACAACCAATCTCTCACCATAAGAGGAGATTTAGGATAAAGACTTATGTAGACCTGTAAAGTGTGAACAGGTATGTACTGCGTCTGAACACCTATCCACATTCACCCTGTCTGGATCTTTATTTTCCCGACAATAATGTCCCCAACAGCAATGTAATGTAGCCCAAATATATAATGCACTATCACTATATATCCCCTGGACCTGCTCACGTTTAGTCACTATATATATCCCACAGACGTGCTCTCATATAAAGTCACCCTATATATATATATATATATATATATATATATATATATATATATATATATATATATATATATATATATATATCTTGGACGTGTTCTCATTTAAAGTCACAATATATCCCAATGGACGTGCCCCCATTAAATGTAACTCGTCGGCCATGAGGGAAAGTGGAGTCGACAAGCACACCTTTAAAATACTACTTATACTTTGGAAATATTGTCAGCCTTTTGTCTACACTCCCCCGATATGTCTTCTACTCACTATCTCTCTCTATCTCTCTCTCTTTTATGCCTTCATAACATACCCCGACCACAGTTTCCTCAAACAATTAATAAAATAGTTAATGCTGAAAACTATGTCAGTTGTATGTCTTGACTGTGTATTTGTAATTTGTAGTGTATTCTATTGTGAGTGTGAGATAGGAATCTGTATTTTTATGTTCCGTATCACATCTCTCATCCTTGTACGGCCATGCACAATACATCCCACATATTTGGACAGCTCTCACCCGGGTATGCTCCTCTCCTATTGAGTCTGGCCGTATTCCAAGATTTCGAAAGTGTTCAACGTCTGATCACCATGAAATAATGCTATTACGGTAAGTCTCTGAATTCGACAGATTTCCCTTTTTGGACGTTAATAAAATCCATCACTGAAACACATCACCACTGTCTAACACTGTATATATATATATATAGACTATATATGTTCTACACACTGTCTCTAGTTTTTTAATTCACACTTTTTGTATGCATGGAAACTGTTCTTTAGTTCTCCATGGTTTCTTTTAGGTAGGTACACAAGTCAAATATATTTAGATTTTGACGCTCTGCCTTTATAGAATGACAGTCCTTTCCATTGTTTTCTTAACCTGTATACAGAGTTCACTTATTTGCAATTCGTTATCTCGGCTCACGATTATCGAATGGCTATGTTCTAAGTTGTTCTAGTGAAGTACTTTCTCTGCACAAGTGAAGTGCCTTTGTTATCTTCCCTGAGTATGTCCTGAGTTTTTGTCGTAGAACCTGTGGGAGATAGATAACCAGGTGATCTCAGCTTGCTTCAGACTAACTCTTATGTGATAGCATGCCTCCGGCCGTACTCAGACGCTTCCGAAAGATACTCTGACATAAGACAGATGAGTTCACTAAAGCATAAACGATTAGCTAAATGAAGGAAATGGTAACAGCAAAGCACAGACACCTAGTTCACTATGCTAGATTACTAAGCTAGATTACCTTATATTATCTATGTTAGTCCATGAATCGAAATATACAAGCACATAAGCACCAATGTCCCATCGCCTCTAAACAATTAGGGACCTTATATTTCTATTCTTATAAAGGACGCATAGAACCATTCTCCGTCTATTTTGGTAGCACACTAAATAAAAACCAAGTTCCAAACTATTTATACCTAGGTTTCAATTCTCCGGTCCCTTTTGATCAACAGTCGAATTTGCCGTGATTCCTCATCAAAGGTTTGTTAAATCACGTATTCGCTCTATCCGCTCCGTCTCGTCTCCGTACTCCCTATTCCTCCCTACATCAAACATTTTCAACGCTTTGATCTATGACTTCACATTTTCCACAACCCGATCGTCTCAGCGTTGTTCGTCCCGTGAAATCGGCAGTCAATGACCCCTGATAACAATTATATCTGACTTTTTTACCATTCGGTCAATGACCCTCACTCTGTCCTCACCCCAGACTGAAGCACTCGATTGTTTTATCTGACCAAAGTTAATAACTTCCCATCCTCATACATTGCAAGTAATTTTTCTATTTTAGTTATGGTGGAATCGCTAAACTCAAAGTATCCCGTGACACTGGTGTCGATGTCACTGTTTTTGTTTTTGTGTTGGTATAATCACTGTACATAACGATTGTCTGCTGTCGTGTTTGTTTCGTAATGAAGAATGAATTCATCTTTTTGTCGTGGAGATTGGGTGATTTATATTCGTTACATGGTTGTAAATATGAATCTGGATATAGATTACTGTTAGACATAAATTTGTAATAACACAGTGTACAGGCAATACAGCTGCATACTGATACAATAGTTAAGCAATAACGGAATGCTATTAACATTATTTCAGTGTTTACATTTGTTTTGCTTGGCTTTGGCTGATGTTTGATTTGTGATGTTGAATTTCTTCTCTGTTTTTGTGTCTTGTTTTCTGCTCAGTGGGTTTGAGATATTGATTAAACGTTATGTTAACGTTTTCTAATCCAATGAAATTTTCTTCCCATATGTTGGGACAATCTGTTGTAGAGTTTTCTTGTTGTGGAGTCTTAGTTTGGTTTCTCTCGGCCTCTATATTTGCAGTAACTGCATTGACTGGTAGGAATTGATTATTCCAGGCAGTAATCTGTTGCTGTGACATGTCTATTACTTCCGGTAGGTTTCCTATAATTAAGTCACAACATGGGCTTTCAAGGGCCGCACATTGTACTTTACCTATTAGAAAAGGCGTTTGAATATATGCCGATGCAAGTGGATATTTTTTACATGTGACAAATTTCCCTGTATAGTCTGAGGGCTGCAGTAAGTCTTTTCGTAAACCTATGAATGGACACCCACTATCAAGTAGGATGCTAGCTAGTCTGTTGTTTACAAAGCCTTGATGGGTTTTGTGTTTACATTTCCAATCGATATCTGCGTTTGCCTCTTCGTTTGTAATGGGCACGCTGTGTTCTCAGTTTAAAATACCACCAGTATGACATTTATTACACGTAGTACATTTATCTAAATGATAAAACATCAATATTTTCTACTGCATTTACTTGTTGTTGTTGTTGTTGTTGTTGTTGTTGTTGTTGTTGTTGTTGTTGTTGTTGTTGTTGTTGTTGTTGTT
>CAWUFQ010000657.1:15000-33521 GCA_963921405.1 Cepaea hortensis
TCAGTAACACAACATTCTTTTGTTCTGATTATTTAAGGGTTTAGTTTAGTTTAGTTTAGTCGTTGGATCAACATCATGGCACACAGTTTAACCCATAAGTGCTCCGTTTTCCTCCTAACTCAAACCTGAGTCTGGAGAAACTCAGCTCAATGCACGAACTCCGTTGCATCGGCGGGGATCCTGAAATACTTTGGGTAGATTTTTAACTCGAAATTTTGCCCGGACAGCTTCATTAGGCTACTCTTTTTCGATTTCCAACTGCCAAGGGATTTTTTAGGTGCGCAACAATACACACGGGCGTCCGATCTCACTACCCAGAGACCAGGGGAAATTTTATTACTGGACGTCCAGGTGGATTTTTTAAAGAAATCCCGGTCCTCACCGGGGCCTGAACCTGGAACCTCCAGCACTCGAGGCGTACACCACACCTCGAGACCACTTATCCCCCATTTAAGGGTTTAAATCCAATAAGATCGACTTAATTACACCGGATGTTAACCCATATGGCTCGGTCCCTCTCAGCAGGACGGCCTGCCGAAAGCGTCATACAGAGTACGAACTCCGAGTTCCAGTGACGAATCTTTAAGAAATCTCCACTCGTGAGCCGAATGACGGAGTCCGCAATCGAGCCCACATTCTTCGGAGCGCGAGACAGGCGGTTTAACCACGTGACCACGTAGACCCTCGGGGTCAAGCATCAGCGTAACAGAGTTGTAACTCAAGTCTTTCAGAGATTTCACAATCAACCAACAACAATATGTCTCCGGGTTACAAGCATGTTGTTGTATATTTCAGGTAGCGATGAGACATTATCGCGTGGAAGTCAGTATACAACTACGGACACAAATCGCATAGAATCGAACACCCAGGTCCATTCTGCAATTAATGAAAGTAAGAACAACTGCTTTTAAAATATCGGTTGGTATATGCCCGTTTGAATTTATTTGTAACTTTTACTGTTGTTGTGGTGAAAGAGAGACGGAGAGAGAGAGGTGGTAATAGAGAGGGAGAGAGAGGGGAAGAGAGAGGCAAAGAGAGACGGAGAGCGACATATACACAGTGACAAGTACATATACTTTCTATCAACTCACAGATAACTAACTAGACACACGTCGATAAATATACACATGCAAACACAAACAGGCACATAAAGCCACATGCATATATACAGACACAGACGCATACAGGCATGAATTGACAGACTCGCAGGATATACACATACAAACAAGCTGAGAACAGAGACGAATACAGGTACATAGAGATGTAGACAAACACACATACACAGACACAGACAAACACAGGTACAAACTGATACAGACACACAGAGTTGCATGCATATATATATATATATAAAAAGATACAGACAAACACAGACAAACATAGGCAAACACCAACAGACAGAGACACGCATACAAGCAGATAACAGACGCATACACGAGCAGTCACACACGCATACATAGACGCACAGACATACACGGACAGACACACATAAACCGATATACATACAGACATACACGGACATACACACAGACATATCTAAACACAGACACAGATACGCAGACACACAGAAGTTCACACACACACACACACACACATAGAAATGCACACAGACACACAGTACACACAACCACACGTAAACACAGATACACACTCATAAATGGACACGGACTCATACAGCCACAAAGATACAAACACAGTAACAGATATACGACCACACACAGCAACACACAGACCACACACACACACACACACAGGCATACTAAGACACACACATCAACACACAATCTAGATACACACTGACAAAGGCTCATTAGGCGAGTTGAGTTTATGGTGCTTGCCTATATTTTCTCCAGCAAGTGCAGTCAAGAGCTCTAGTACAGCTAAGAATCTCTAATACAGGATTGAATCTCTAGTACAGCCTAGATTCTCTAGTACAGCAAAGAATCTATAGTACAGCAAAGAATCTCAAGTACAGCCAAGAATCTCAAGTACAGACAAAATTCTTAAGAACAGACAATAATCTCCAGTACAGACAAGAATCTCAAGTACAGCGAAAGTTTCACAATCAACCAAACAGCTCTCCTTGTCTTTGTTTTTGAATCATTTTGATGTCTGTTTTTCCCCCAGGTACTGTTGGAAGTGGTGATACAACTTCAGGCAAAGACCGCTCTTACAAAAGTAAGAATAACTGCAGTTTAGAACTCAAGTCTAATATATTTCTTACTTGTATTTATCCTTAACGTTGTCTGTGAGTTCTGTGGCGAAGGGGTAGCTAACACGATTCGCAATCTCCCATAAAAAGTTATTTGCATATCCTTTACAGGACCTCGAAGTCACATATACATATTTTGCTGTTGTCATCTCTTGGCAAAGCAATGACAAACTACTGAGCGTAATCTTGCCAAGAAATCAACATACAGCTGAAAGATGCTGATGTTGACAGCGATGTCCTGTAAAGGATATGCAAATAAAAAAAAAATCTCTTGGCAAGTTTACGTTCAGTAGTTTGTCATTGCTTTCTGAAGGACCGACACGCACACCATTTCGTAAAAAGACGGTCTTCTGATAAATCGCCTGCAGCTGTGTTTCGAACGTGGGTCTACGGGATTGCGAACTGCGTCCGTAACGTCTTCGTCAGGAAGTCGGCAAAGTCAAACACACAGACACAAGAACGAACATACGCAGCCAAATACACAATCACGGGAACTTACAGACATACAGAGATACATACTGGCACACACATATATACACACTGTAGCACGTACGCAGGAACATACACCATCCATCATCCATCATGTGCCAAGCCGGTAAGCATGGGCGGTCATGTTTTGCAATCTCACTCGATCACCAGAGTCGTGGATCAGCTCCGTATTTCTGTCTCGACCATGCCACGAGGCCAAGCCATCCAGGTATTTACTTCTAGGTCTTCCCCTTGGTCTGTTCCCTTCGATCTTGCCAGTTGTCACCAAGTTCTCCAATTCATTTCTTCTCATAACATGCCCAAAACTGTAACTGTTACGGGTTATAAGTCCTTTTTCAGTTGGCGTAGACATGGGGCGCCACGCGTTACCTCTGACGGTGGGAGACACCTATAGGTGTCACTGATCAGCTACCGCCCGCCTCAAGCTGGGCAGCCCCCAGCCAATTGGGTGCTGATCCGCCACAGCCTGCCTGCTTCAATGGGTGCTTGGAGCTAGGACAAAATCTGAATCGCAGGCTGTAAAACCAATGCACCAGGTACAAACAAAAATAAAAATAGAAACCTCAAGCTACGGCTTGCAACCTGGAACGTGAGAACCATGTGTCCAGGATTTTCCACTGACTTGACCAATATTGACGATGTGAGAAAAACGGCTGTGATTGATGCCAAACTCAATCGTCTTAACATTGATATTGCTGGCCTGCAGGAGACTCGCCTCGCTGAGGAAGGGTCACTCAGGGAAAACAACTACACCTTTTTCTGGAAGGGTAGAGGGCAGGCAGAAAAAAGGCAACACGGTGTGGGCTTTGCAGTGAAGAATTCGCTACTGGGAATGATTGAAATTCCAGCAGGAGGAAATGAAAGACTATTGTCCCTGCGCTTGGCAACCTCTTGTGGGTTTGCCACCATTATTACTGCATATGCACCGACACTCGATTCCTCTGATGATGTGAAGGATTTGTTCTATGAGGAGTTAGACTCCGATATCAAGGCAGTTCCAAAATCTGACTACATTTATATGCTCGGTGATTTCAATGCTCGTGTGGGCAAGGACTCGAGTTCATGGCCAGTGTGCCTTGGAAAATACAACATCGGTCGCATGAATGGAAATGGGCAAAGGCTGCTGGAGCATTGCACCAGTAATGACCTATGTATTACAAACTCTTTTTTTTTAAACAAAAGAGATGCATAAGGTCACATGGAAACATCCAAGATCCGGCCATTGGCACCAGCTGGACTTCATCATCACACGGAGACAACATCTGAACCATATATCATTGACTCGTAGTTACCACAGTGCTGACTGTGATACGGATCATTCTTTGGTTGTTGCAAGGGTTAGACTGAGACCAAAGAGAATCTACACAGCTAAACACAAATCTAGCCCCAGGATTAATATTATTAACACTCATGATCCTGAAAAGTGCTTTCAGTTTCAACAGCAACTTGAAGACGCTTTCACTGATACACCAGAAAATTGTACAGTAAATGAAAAGTGGGGTCAAATTAAGGAAACTCTTTATAAAACTGCCGTAGGGGTTTACGGCACTGTGGATCATAAGAGGCAGGACTGGTTTGCGGCCAACAGCGAGACTCTGCAGCCCTTGATTGATAAGAAGAAGAAAGCTCTCTTAAGAAACAAGGAAAGACCAACGCGTAACACTCTGAGTGAGCTAAGGCAAGCTAGGAAGGATGTGCAAAAGGCTGCCAGGCAGTGTGCAAATGATTATTGGATCAAGTTATGTGAGTCCATTCAAATCGCAAGTGATAAGGGAGACATAAGAAGCATGTATGAAGGAATAAAGAAAGCCTGTGGTCCAGTGATCAAAAGAAGTGCACCATTGAAAACCTTGACTGGAGAAATCATCACTGACAAGAAACGGCAGATGGACAGATGGGTAGAGCACTATTTGGAGCTTTACTCAAGTGAGACCAAACTAGCGGATGATGCCCTCAACGCCATAGAGGCTCTACCAACTCTTGACCACCTGGACACACTTCCCACCATAACAGAAGTTAAGTGTGCTATAAATGAACTTGCATCTGGCAAGGCTCCAGGTAAGGATGGGATTCCAATAGAGATTATCAGGAGTGGGCAAGACACACTCACTATACAGATCCACCAGCTAATAGAGCTATGCTGGCGTGAAGGACAAGTCCCACAGGATTTCAAAGATTCAAGCATCATAACACTGTACAAGAACAAGGGCGATCGGAGCGACTGCAACAACTATAGGGGTATCTCACTTCTGTGTATTGTGGGAAAAGTATTTGCTAGAATTGTTCTGCGCAGACTTCAAGTCCTAGGAGATCAAGTCTACCCCGAATCACAGTGTGGCTTTCGACAGAACCGGTCTACCACTGATATGATATTCTCATTGCGACAAATGCAAGAAAAATGCCGTGAACAGAATCAACCACTGTTTATTGCCTTCAACGACCTCACAAAGGCATTTGATTTGGTCAGTCGTGAGGGTCTGTTCAAGGCACTAAAGAAGATTGGCTGCCCACCAACTCTTCTGTCCATTGTGGAATCGTTCCACACAGGCATGAAGGGTATAATCAAGTTTGATGGTGCAACTTCTGAAGAATTTGAAATCAAGAGTGGAGTTAAGCAAGGTTGTGTACTAGCTCCCACCCTCTTTGGAATATACTTTTCACTTCTACTGAAATATGCATTTCGTGATCAGGATGGTGGTATATACATTCACTCACGCTCAGATGGCGGCCTCTACAATGCTCAGAGATTGAAGGCTAAGACCAAAATTAGGAGGATACTGATCAGAGAGTTGCTTTTTGCAGATGATGCTGCAGTTACGACCCACTCTGAGGAAGAATTGCAATGTCTACTATCTGCATTCTCCAATGCTTGTTCTGAATTTGGTTTAACAATTAGCAAAAAGAAGACACAGATTATGTCACAAGGTGCACATGGTGTACCATCAATCTTTATTGACGACGCTGAACTAGAGATAGTAGACCATTTTACATATCTAGGATCAGTGGTTAAAAGCAAATTATCCCTAGATCAGGAAATCAACATCCGGATTGGTAAGGCAGCAACAACAATGAACAGGTTAAGAAAAAGAGTCTGGGAGAACAGGAAGCTTACTGCCAAAACAAAAGTCCTTGTCTATCAAGCCTGTGTCCTTAGTACTCTTCTCTATGGCAGTGAAACCTGGACAACTTACTCACACCAAGAGAACAATTTAAACAGCTTTCATATGCGGTGTTTGCGAAGAATTCTTGGTATTAAGTGGCAAGACAAAATCACAAATACTGAAGTATTGGAAAGATCAGGTTGTGTGACAGTTTATTCCATGCTCAGTCTTCGTAGACTTAGATGGATAGGACATCTTAGGAGGATGGATGATGGTAGAATACCAAAGGATATCTTTTTTGGTGAATTACAGATGGGTAAGAGATCTCAGGGTCGGCCTCTACTACTATACAAAGATGTGTGTAAGCGGGACATGATTGATACAGGCATTGATAATGCACATTGGGAGCAAGTCGCCGCTGAACGTGTTGCATGGAGGGCAAATATCAGAAATGGAATAAAGTCAAAGGAGAAAATTATTGCAGAAAAGTCACACACCAAGCGTTTGAGACGTAAGATGGTGCATGATGGTGGAAATGACCACGTGTTCAGATGCACCCACTGTGAACGGACATTTACAGCGCAAATTGGCCTTTTCAGTCACACTCGCTACCGCCATAGTTAAAAGTTATTATGCCTTTTTAAAGCACAAACTATCGTCTGTCAAGACGGCAAGGTGCCAATGGAATATTCAGTCATCCATGTCTTGCGGCCCACTTTCTTTACTTTTTTTTTTGGGTGGGGGGATTGAATTCTTCAGCAAATTCCCATTGATCATCTACATCTTGAAACAGGATCTCTAGATCAGGCAATAAATCATATTTGTTCTTTACTTCTATGTTAAAATTATCTTGTATTTCTTTGTCAGTTTTCAATTTGCATAAGTCATATTTAGGGTTTTCTGTTGTATACTTGACTTTCTTTAACTTTACCCTCAATGTGCCTGTAATTAATCTGTGATCACTGTAACAGTCTGCCTTTGGAACTATTTTTACGACTGTTAACGCATTTCGAAACCTTCTGCTAATCAGGATGTAATCTATCTGGTTTTTAATCCTGCTGTCTGGACTCCTCCATGTCCGTTATCTTCTAGGATGCAGTTTAAACCAGGTGTTTCCTACAACCATTTCTTGTTCTTTTGCCCATTCTACAAGTCTGTATCCTCTTTCATTTCGCACTCCCAAACCATGGTTGCCTACACTGCATCCATCGCCTTGCTTTCCAATGTTTGCGTTGAAATCACCCATTATGATATTTATTTCTGATGTTTTACAGTTCTTCAAAGCAGAATCCATGACATTATAAAATCCCTCTATACTTTCTTCACTGCATTCACTTGTTGGGGCATATACTTGAATGACATTTATTTTAAAAGGTCTTCCGTTTAATTTTACTAATAGTACTCTGTCTGACACAGCCCGATATCCTTTAACAGAATGTGATGTTTGCTTATCTAATATGATAGCTACACCTCTTTGCTGTTGTTCTCCTCCAGAGTAAATAATCTTACAATCCTCTCCTGTCTTTATCCCTGCCCCTTTCCATCTCGTTTCCGACATTCCTAATATATCCTAATATTCCTTATATATCTTCTCTCTCTCTCCATTTCTTGTTTGATGTTTTCTAATTTTCCACCTGCATTCATTGTTCTAACATTCCAAGTTCCTACTTTCAGTGATATCAATCTTTTGCACCTAGTAGCCTGTTGACGGTCTGGAGTCACCTGGTGCGCATGACTCTCCCTACGGGCGAGGCTGCTCCTAAGGAGCACCCATTTACGCCGTTTCTCTGATTATCGATGAGTCCACACAACATGATTTTATTGGCATCTGTCAAGAAAGTAGTTTGCCATTGCTTTCCTACCTAGCAGTGACCATACTGGTCAGTGACCGTAGCTATTGTCTCCTCCAAAAAAGAGATCATTTGCCTACCGTCGTGAAGGTGGAGACCATAACCTAGAACTATCTGTCGGCTGCTCTGCAACTTCAGCCACCACCTGCACACATGGCTTCACGTAACCCTGATCGGGGGGCTGAACGGGTACTTCACCTTGCCCAAGGGTGTCCCGTAGGCTAGCGGAAGGAAGGAGGCGCCTAACTACTCCTTTGATAGCGGATACCCGTACCCCGCTACCTGGAACATACACAAAAACACATAATCACAGACATATACAGACACACACAGACTCACAAACAGATACAGACCTATATAGACACACACACAAACACACAAACAGACTAAACACACACACACACACACACACACGCATGCACGCTATACAGACACACATACAAACACGCACGCGCAGACACGAAACCCCAAGACACACATACACACTGACATATTAACATAGACACAGAGATACAAACACATACACAGATAGATGCAGAGACACAAACATCATTATACGCAGACTTAAACAGACACACTTAACAGACACACACACGCTCGCGCACACACACACGCAAAGTAACATGTACGTATGCATACAGACACACTCATAGACACACTCTGAGACAGAGTTACACATTCATAGACACACACAGATAGGCACACACACAGGCGCAAACTCAATCTCAGACATACACAAAAACACAATCAGTCACTCATACACACACATACAATCACAGAAACACACTAGCACAAACACTCACACAAATAAACAGTTACAACCAGACCACCCATGCCTTCATGTAGTCATGCACATATCCTATGTCAGAATCCCCTACTTCAGTTGTCGCGAACATCAGTTAATAAATTTCAGGTGAAATTCGGGTGTTATGCCTGTCCTGGGTCATCTACTGACAACAGACACCAACCATCGTTTGGTTAACCGGATGTCAGCATAGCTGAGCGGACAAGTGCGCTCGTTCTTAAACATCCGGTGCGCTAATGCCGAGATCGTAGAGAAAACTTCTACACCGGTCAGTTGGACTACAATGTTGACTTCTGGTCCTTGATTTGGGGATGTAAATTACAAGTACCTCTGAAGTCGGAGTGGGAAATTATATTCGGAGAGGGCTGCCATAAGGAATTGGCAAAGGGTGCGGAGAGCAACCAATTCAGTTGACACGGGATTGAAGGAGGCTAAAAGGAATAAAAAGGTAAATATGGCGGATTTTAATCTCCAAGCAGCAGACGGAAAACAAATGAAATGTAAAAAGTTTATAGAAGAAATTGGTGGGGATGTGACATTGGGAAAATTCTTGAGACTGCGCCGACAGATGTACAGAAAGGTGATGCGGGTACACACGGTACAGTTTATGATGATAACAACTGACCTATGACAAGGACAGGAGGGTGGCTTTCCATGTACGATTTCTCACACAGACTGACCAGTAGGACACGGATGTTAGGGAAATGGGCAGAGAAGCCTTGTCACAGGTCACTAGGAAGGAGGACTATGAAACCTTGAGAATATTAGACGTGTGCTTAAGAGAGCTAAAGACACAGCACCTGGCCAGGATGGGGTTAAGAACACCTATATGAAGATCATGAATGATATGGAATTCAAGGAGATGGTTCTTTGTGTCAACCTAAGTATGAAAATGCAGAAATACAACTGGATTGGTTGCACAGCTACTTAATCCCACTCGCAAAGCCATGTAAGAATCACTCAAAGCCCAATGGATACAGAATTATAACCCTGCAAAACACCTTTGGCAAAGTACTTGAAAAGATTGTAGCATGTAGGATATAGTTCTGTTTGGAAAGTCGTAACCTGCTTCCCAAAGGGCTTATGTGTTACCGGCCTGCAAGGACACTTGGGTCAATGCGGCAACATTTGCATTTGATGTCTACGAGGGCTTCCTGGAAGAAGAGAAAGAGAACGAAAGTAAGAGAGAGAATTGGAATTAGAACATTACAAGGCTGCCTCTCGACAGAGGCGGTTGCTCTCGACCTGGAGAATGCTTATAAATGGGTCAGGTATTATCGATTCCTATACACTCCCCTTGGATTGTCCAATGGATTGCATTGTGCATGGGTTCATAGATTTCTCACCCCTGTACCATTACACCTGGGCTGCCACAGGGATCTGCCATGTCACCACTGCTCTTTAATGTATACACCACCAAAGTCGCAGCAATAGAGGCACCAGAAATTGGTAGAATTTTGACATTTGCAAATAATGTGCTGGTATACAGACAGGGAAGAGACAGGGGACGTTCGGCTGTAGACTTACAGACGGCAGTA
The DNA here is from genome assembly GCA_963921405.1 of Cepaea hortensis. Lineage (NCBI taxonomy): Eukaryota > Metazoa > Mollusca > Gastropoda > Stylommatophora > Helicidae > Cepaea > Cepaea hortensis. The sequence continues at coordinate 24,996 of CAWUFQ010000657.1, forward strand.
AACAGGGTGGCCGAGTGGTTCAGGGAAGCTGGGACTGTTATAAACCCAGACCCATCGTGTGTGTGGCACTCCCTGGATAACCGGATCGTGAAGGCAGATGTCCCATGTATTATATTGAAGGGGCGTCCTTTTAGGAGAGAGGGTAAATTGAAGTACTTGAGTATCACCTTTGACATGTATATGAATTTTAGGGATCATGTGGAGCCTTTGGCGGTGAAAGCTGGTAAGGAACTTAATGCATTAAGGGTGATGGGAGCAACCTGTGTAGCGCAGGTGATTCATTTCAGGCTCTTTCAGCAGTTAATAATTTGTTTTTATTAGTGTGATGTGGGGCTGCTGACGGTGTCAAAAAGCCAGCTTGAAAAGTTGGAGAGCATACAGGATGCGGCTATGCGTGTGATCATAGGGTGCACAAAGGACACATCAAGTATATGCATGAGGCATATCTTGGCACTACCAACTATGGCGGATAGGCATAGGGTCTGTCAGGGTCTTAAACCTGGCTCGTTTTTCCTAACACATGTGAGACAGTACAAGTACAACGTGATTTGACTTGAGACTCAACGACACAACGTTCAATGGATTTATTTACAGATCATATACGATACGATGATCATTACAAGATATACGTTATACTTCAATACACTTACATACACAATACAGCTCACAGTCTATCTCTCCAGATGAACAGACACTCGACTTTCGGGCACAGAAACCACACAACGCCTTTCTCTCATCATACGTCCAGTCGAGTCCACGTCCCAGAGCTGTCTGTCTATCGCTCGCAATGTGCCTCCCCACCTGAAGTGGCTTCACGAGGCATGCGTGCGTCTTGCTTCGTCCTTGCCTGACCGCTGGCCGTCTCGTCAGCCAGCAACCTCGCAGGCAGGTAACTACTACTCGCCTGGCGGGCGTAACGAAGTTACGGCATCCCGGCTGGAGAACTAAGTCGCCTGGCGGGCGTAACGATGTCACTGCATCACTGCACTACTCTAGACTCTGACATGCTCCCCCGGGCATCTCCATGAAAGATGTCATCTTTCATGTATACTATATGTACATACTGGGTTAATATTTTAACCTTGTCAGAGTCGACCCTTCTGTTGTTATATACATTGGAATCAGAATACATAGACATACACATCTTGACATAGAAACATATGAGAAATGGAAGTTGTATTCAACGACATGTGGTGTTCAACCTTTAACACTTGTCAAGTTTCATCCTCTCGATGGCTGATTACCTCAATTGCATTATTGACCCAGTCAGATCGGCAGTACCAGCTCCAAGCATCTACCTCGCAGCCTTTAAAAAAAAAAGTAATAATATGGTTTTTGAAACAAAAACCATCTGGCTAGACCGAAATACGGCTTTACGTAAGTCGCATTAAACGCTCAGACCCTGACCTTATTTGGCCAGGAGCTCTCGTGTTGGTCTGCAATGTCGGTGACCCTCTACCATGCCCAGTAGATGGCTTCTTGGTGTGTTAACAATCTGGCAACAACATGGTTATTTTTACACAACACATACTCGTATACATTTCACATTATAGCCCTTTGGTGTAATGATGTAGTAACAACTAAATGAAAGGGGAATAACTTCAAAATTTCTGAAATATAATATTTTACAATAATTATTATATTTCTTAGCGTCATCGCTTGATGTTTCTTCATGCTAGCGAGAAAAAGTCGGTAGTATGAATAAATTAATCAAGATATGATTCTAAGATTACACTACATAAAAAATATAAATACACAATTTGTGTATTCAAACTTGTTGATTCCTAAAGATTTTAGAATCGTCATAGCTTTTTAAACTTTTGTTTGTCGTCTGCTAATTTTAAACTAACTTTCTAACTAATCTGGAAGTACACACGAACACTAAACAGCTGATGTTGAAACTTGTAGAACACACTTGTTCCGGTCTGATGTAGTTACGGAATGTACAATGTTCTAATCGTTCATGTGTTGGATGTTTCACTGGAAAAACCTCTGGAATTCGATTGACTGCTGTGGTGTAGATGTCAATGTTCAGGTCACACTTTCACACACGGATTTAAAATATCACTGGAGTGTTCCAAACGCAGATACCACTGTTAAATTGGATAGTTCGCTTACGGTAAGTTTTGAGCGAATGTGGCACTGTTCTTGTTTCGTAATATATACAATTAATAAAGTCCGCTTTCTACCACACACTATACAATTATACACGACAATCAATACATTAATTAGTAAAATAAGAACACTATATATATTGGGAGTAAACCCTATCACATCACATCGTAGACATTACACAGCTTTCGTGAATGAAAAAAAAATTATTCACTGATGGATGCCTGTGTTGATCTGAGTGTATTTTACACACTGCACTCAGACATTGGTGCTCACTGGGTCGGTCGGACAACGGGACAAGAGATCGGCAATAGTGTTGGTTCTGCCTGGGATATGTCGAACCTCGAAGCTGTAATCTTGGAGCTTAAGAGATTAGCGCGCTACCATTTGGTTTGAAGGTACACCTGAATTGATAAATCGCAGTGGACTACTGTCAGATTCGACAATAAAATGACGTCCTTGGAGGAATCTGGACAATTTAGTTATACCCACCACTAGAGCTAGGGCTTCCAACTGAGGTATTGACCAAGACCGTTCTCTGGGTTTCAATTTCCTGGAGACGAAGTACACAGGATGGAGGATGTTATTATGCTCCTGCAACAAGACTGCCCCAATCGCCACGGAGCTCGCATCTGTACGCAATCTGAAAGGGACATGTAGATTGAGCAACTTCAGAATAGGATTATTTAAATTATTATCAGAAAAACAAGATAATACCTTTTGGAATGCAAATTTTAGGCATTCATTGCTTACAATTTTCTCCGGTTTATCTTTTGTTAGTAAGTTAGTAAATACTTCGGTCAGTTCGGAAAAATCAGGAATGAACTGCCTGTAGTAATTTATAAGTCCCAACAAACTTCTGACTTGCTTTTTCGTAGTCGGAAGTGAGAGTTTTAGTATCTTGGACACAATTTTATCGTCTGTCGTGACAAAGCCATTGGATATTTTGTACCCCAAGAAGGATATTTCCTGGTAGGCTATGTCTACTTTTGCAGGCTTTACCGTCAGTCCGTGCTGTCTGATGCGTTCAAATGTCTGTTCTAATGTCTTTATGTGGTCTGTGTGAACACAGATGTCGTCTATATAGCAAATTATATTAGGAATGTCTACTAGTAAAAGTCGTGTCATACGTACGAATGTGGCTGGGGCATTGACTAGCCCAAATGGAAGTTTGCACCATTCGTACAGTCCCCAAGGTGTGGCAAATGCTGTCAGATGTCTGCTCTGTTCGTCTACCACTATTTGCCAGTAACCTTTAGTCATGTCTACCTTCGTAAAGAACCTAGCGTCTGTCAATTCTGTCAGTAGATCGTCAGAGTTTGCCATTGGCTCCAGATCTAGAAGAGTTATCTTATTGAGCTTTCTATAGTCGACACAGAGTCTTATCGTGTTGTCCTTTTTGCGTACTATGACCATTGGGGATGAGAAGTCTGATTGGGATCGTCTTATGATGTTGTTTTTCTCTAAGTTGATGATCTCCTGATGTAAGTTTTCTTTATAATGCAATGGAATGGTGTATGGTCTGCATTTTATGGGTGTGTTTGATGTGAGTGTGATGTGATGTTGTACTAATTCTGTTTGTCCTGGGTTGTTGGAGAAGATGGTGTTGTACTGCTGTATAAGATGTTTGCAACTGTCTGTTTCTGCTTGAGTTAACTTTGAGTTGATCTTAATTTCCTTCAAGCAGTTTGTCGTGTCTAATGCAGGTGTTGGAATTTCGTCACTAGCCTCGTCATCTTCATGGTCTATTATCACTGTACAAGCTGTTGTATCGTCTTGTTCGTTGTCTCTGTTGTAATATGGTCTTAGCATATTGATGTGGAATATTTTGTGTTTGTCTTTTATTTGGATCTCGTAGTCTACAGGTGAAATTTGTCTCGTTACTTTAAAAGGTCCTTGCCAAGAATCAGTCAATAAGTGTCTGTCACTAGGTAGTAGAAGAAGAACGTCCTGTCCAGGTGTCAACGTTATTGTCCTGTTACCTTTGTCAGCATATTGTCTATAAGTAGCACCAGATAATTTTAGTGCATCCTTTGCAATTATACAAGATTTGATGATTCTTTCACGCAATGATGTAACGTATACGTATGATGATATGGGTTTAAGTACTGGAGTGGAATCAGTTAACATTTGGTGATAAATAGTCAATGGGCCACGTGGTTTGGCACCATAGATAAGTTCAAAAGGAGAGAAACCTGTACTAGAATGTGGTACCTCGCGATAAGCAAAGAGAATAGCAGGTAAATATACGTCCCAGTTCTTGGGATGCTCTTGAGTGACTTTAGCAAGCATGTGCTTTAGATCGCCGTTAAATTTTTCTATTATCCCGCTCGAGTGAGGATGGTACGGGGAATTGAAACATTGCTTCACTCCCAACATTTTGGTGAAAGCTTGGGTAGATGCGGCGATAAACTGAGTGCCCCTATCTGATTGGATAGTGTCTGGAAATCCTATCCGAGAAAATATATGGAAGAAAACTTCCATTATATCATTGGCAGTTATGTTCTTTAGCGGAATCGCTTCCGGCCAGCGGCTACATTGATCAATGTCAGTTAGAATATATTTATTCCCTCTAGTTGTTGTCTGATTAAGAGGGCCCACTATGTCGACAGATATTTTCTCAAAAGGTCGACTGGCTAAGTCAGTAACTTGTAACTTTGCCTGTGGGTGTTTACCTTTCTTTACCAGTTTTTGGCAGATGTCACAACTTCTGCAATATTGTTTAATGTCATTGCAAAATTTGGGCAAATGAAACTGTGTTAATAATCTTGATCTGGTCTTAGCGTATGCCATATGCCCTGCAAGAGGTATATCATGGGCAAGATGTAAGGCTTGCTTGCGATACTCACTTGGCAAAACAGTTTGCTCTGTTGTGCTGTCACCTGTGGTATAATACCTGGTGAGGATACAATTTTTCAAAGCAAAATGCCATTTTGCATTCTTGGTTACCGTTGGCTTTTGGCCGATCAGATTAAAATATTTCGACAATGAAGGATCAGCCTTTTGAGCTGTTACAAACGTTTCCTTCATGGTTTTAGAAGGTAGTGATACTGGGCTAAGCATTTGTATAGCCTCAGTTTGGTTACTTTCATCTTGCACTCTAGCAGTAGCTCTGGTTACTGCGTTCACACACTCAATGATATCAGATGGTGATGAAACAGTGTTATCAATGATGTCATGAGATCTTAGTGCTACATTAGCTACCATACATTCATTAGGTGGTGTAACATTATCAATGATGACATTTGATGGTGATGTTATGATATCATCAATGCAAAGAGATGTTATGTCATGAGGCATATCATTCACCTCTGGTAAATTCCCGATTATAATATCGCACACTGGGTTTGTTAGTGCTGCGCATTTTACTTTACCAGTGAGGAAAGGTGTTTGAATATATGCCCATGCTAGTGGGTACTTTTCAATATTGCCAGAGAATGTTCTGCATGTTACGTGCCTGCCTGTATAGTCTGTAGGCATTATGAACGTTCTCTTTAGACCAATAAGTGAGCTTCCCGTGTCCCGAAGGACTGTAGCAGACTTGCCATTCACGTATCCTTGATGGACGTTTATTCTGCCTTTGGAATCTACTACCAAATTAGCTTCTTCATTGGCAATAGGAATGGAGTGGCCGCATGTTAAAATGCCATCTTCATAAAAGGTATTACAAACAGTACATTTATTTGCGTTAAATATATCAAAAGCCTGTGCTGAGTTCACATGATGTTTCTCTTATTGTTCTTCATCTGACGATGAACTGTCAAACAAGGCGGCATTTGCTTTGTTGGTCATTTGCCTACCTTTACAATCAAGGCGATAATGTACGTACGCCTTACATAGGAAACATTTACGCAAGTTTCTGAAGGATCTACGCTCCTTATCTTGTCTGTTTACCATGTTTTGTAGATAAGTATGATATGCGGGGTTCTTGTCACACATCTCACCTTGATGGTGTGAAATTTTACAATATCTACAGTGATTATACTTCTCAGATGTAGGCTTATTAGGTTTCTGCCTACTATAGGGTTTGTCATATTTAGCCGATGCTACAAAATTTATGTCAGTAGCTTCACTGGCGAAACAATGTTTGTTGGCTGTGTAATAAGCCGAACCACGTCTCTCAATCGCATCTACACTAGTGCATTCATTCTCTTGCAAAAATTTTGAAAATGCTGATGGAATGGATGAAATGACTTTGTCTCTGATGATCAGATCTTCTAATCTTTGATAGTTTTTATCAATTTTAGCTGCTGAAGTCCATTTGGAAAATATATCTCGGACTAAGCAGAGGTAGTCAGAGAACGTTTGAGTCGGTTTTGGGCTCAACTTGCTGAATTGTTCTCTGTAACCTGCCTCATCTAACATAACATGTGCCATAATCTTTGATTTTAGATAATGGTAATCTTTCCTGAGGTCTTTGGGAATAGTCTCAATGACTTTAAGAGGCTCCCCTGATAAACTCCTCATATAAATAATATTCCATTCAGACAGTGGAATCTGGTAATGGTCCATTAACGTCTCAAAATTTTGGGTAAAGGCTGCGATGCAGTCACCCGAGGTATAATTACGTACGATACCTTGATATTTCTTGTACTGGTTTTCTTTCTCCAGTCTCTCAGATTTCTTAGACTCTTTGTTAATGGCAGTCTCAGTATCAAGTTGTTTGATTTTAAGTTGCAATTCCAGCTCTTCACGTTTACTCTGAGCTGCTATTTCCGCTTTCTTCAATTCTGTCTCTCTTTCAATCTCTGCTTTTTTCAATTCGATATCTAGCTCCGCTTGTTTTAAGGCTGTTTCTGCCTCTACTTGTTTGGCCGCTCTTTCAGTCTCTGCCTGCTTTAATGCTCTTTCAGCGGCTCTTTCATCGCGTTCAGTAGCTTTCTCGCGAAGGTGTTCAGAGTATTTATTCTCATTCCACTTCATTAACTCATCACCTGTTAACTTTAACTTCAACCCCATATCGATGAAATCATTTAATGAAGACATGATGAAAAATGCAAATAAAATACCAGCCACACAATTTGTTAGAAGTGGTTAGTAAAGTAAACAATTTACAATTATGTTCTATTGACAATACGTGCCTAAATTTGCATCCAAAAGTATATGAAAAGAAAAAATATACTCAAGTGCCCCGGACGCGGTTAAGAACTGTTGGAAATCGGGCTAGGAACTGTAGGGTCGCTACTTCAGACACAAATGATCTCTACGGGCAAGGGTTTCAGATGGCACAGAAAACCTGCTTTGTTTTTGGAGGAAATAAATTAGCGTCTATTTGATGTGGTGTGCCTGCTTGTCACTAAGTTTTGATTAGGTTTGTATGGCGTTGAGTGTAATTGTAGGTCGTAATTTTGTCAGTCAACAATTTTTTTTTTTTCAAAACACAAGTCACTTTCTTTCCAAAACTTTCTGCTTTCCACAACTTACTTTACAAAGACAATCTAAATGTATCTCAACACGCTACAACATTGATGACACATCACTTACATCAAGATGACATTCAGTAAGGACACAGACATCAAGTTTACAAGATGGCGACAAGGTCACAATGGCGACAATTTTACAATGTCGACAAGGTCAAAACGGTGACAAGTTTCACAATCACAAATGTTTTACACGTTTACAAGATCAAACAAAATGTATGCACTGTACAATCACATTTAGTCTCCATGTTTAAATAATGTAATAATATCTATCAAAATGAGCTTTCAACGATCACATTTACATGTACAATGAAGTTGGACAAAAATTCTAAGTTCACAACTCTAAGTTTAAATGTTAAATTATCTAAACTACGTTCATTTCAAAGCCGGACGAATGCCACCACGTCCACACATGTCAGGGTCTTAAACCTGGCTCGTTTTTCCTAACACATGTGAGACAGTACAAGTACAACGTGATTTGACTTGAGACTCAACGACACAACGTTCAATGGATTTATTTACAGATCATATACGATACGATGATCATTACAAGATATAAGTTATACTTCAATACACTTACATACACAATACAGCTCACAGTCTATCTCTCCAGATGAACAGACACTCGACTTTCGGGCACAGAAACCACACAACGCCTTTCTCTCATCATACGTCCAGTCGAGTCCACGTCCCAGAGCTGTCTGTCTATCGCTCGCAATGTGCCTCCCCACCTGAAGTGGCTTCACGAGGCATGCGTGCGTCTTGCTTCGTCCTTGCCTGACCGCTGGCCGTCTCGTCAGCCAGCAACCTCGCAGGCAGGTAACTACTACTCGCCTGGCGGGCGTAACGATGTCACTGCATCACTGCACTACTCTAGACTCTGACAGGTCCTTCGAGCCAAATGGTACCTGATAGTTGCTGCAGATAGGGATCACCCCCTGCATGCAGCCATGAACTAGGTCAAGGGTCATATACTGAGACGAGGCAGGTCCTG
>CAWUFQ010000658.1:0-2500 GCA_963921405.1 Cepaea hortensis
TAAATAAATCAGTAAATCACTAATTAAGTCACTAAATCACTAATTGAGTCAGTAAATCACTAATTAAATCAGTAAATCACTAATTAAGTCAGTAAATCACTAATTAAGTCAGCAAAGCACCCTTTTGCACACCGTAATTCTCATTAGGCATATGGTTATGCTGCAGCCGTTATTACTTTTACCTATTATAATTTATTCATGTGCAACTCTAGTGAAGGACTAGGGAATTGCAGAAAACAGTGCAATTCATGCAGGAAATGAAATTGCGTTCATAGACTGACTCCAAGCAAAGGACTGATGACAATAATGATGATATACTAGAATAAAAAATGCATACGACAGTCTTTGACAAGTACATTCAAGTTTCATCAATAATTGCAACATAATGTTCCCAGCCTGAAACTAGCAATTACGTTTATTGGAGTCATTACCCTGAAGGTATGAGTGCCAACGAGTAAGAAGAACAACCAATTTTTCGACCTTTATTTCTTCGCCGAGTGCCAATCTGCTGACACTGAAACTCGTGATTTGAGATCGGACTATATTGTTCAGTCTGCTAATCGTCTATTTCCTTTTAAAAACAAAAAAAAAATTAAAATCATACGATGATAGTTACCAGATGTGAGTGTTGTAAGTAAGTAAATCACTAATTAAGTCAGTATATTACTAATTAAGTAAGTAGATCACTAATTAAGTCAGTATATTACTAATTAAGTAAGTAAATCACTAAATAAATCAGTAAATCACTAATTAAGTCACTAAATCACTAATTGAGTCAGTAAATCACTAATTAAATCAGTAAATCACTAATTAAGTCAGTAAATCACTAATTAAGTCAGCAAAGCACCCTTTTGCACACCGTAATTCTCATTAGGCATATGGTTATGCTGCAGCCGTTATTACTTTTACCTATTATAATTTATTCATGTGCAACTCTAGTGAAGGACTAGGGAATTGCAGAAAACAGTGCAATTCATGCAGGAAATGAAATTGCGTTCATAGACTGACTCCAAGCAAAGGACTGATGACAATAATGATGATATACTAGAATACAAAATGCATACGATAGTTGTTTCATTTACTACTCGGCACTGGGTAGGTGATTATGCCCACCTGTAATTCCCGAGACATGTCGGGTACCCAGTTAGGCTGAGTCGACTTGGCAATCTAGGTCAATGTTCAAAATCCATCTCCTTGTGGATTAGAATCCATGGTCACCTAACCAGCAGGTTAAAGTCTTGCCACTACGCTACTGCGACTCTCCGACACAAATAGTGTTCCTCCCTGTTTGGTGTTTGTCCATCAAGTATAATGATGACTAGTCATTCATCCAGTGGGCTTGAAAGTTTGGAGTCGTGAGTTCTAAGAAAGCTGGCAAAGTCTATTTTGGCTCGAAATGTTCTTTGACAATGTGAGCAAAGAATACTTGACATTCCAGGAGGAGGATCTTCTGTGCTAGTTTTACTTTTATTATTTTTTTTTTGGTCGTCTCTTTCCCCCTCCCCCCCCCTCCCCCATCTCTTGCAGTCCTGTTTGTTTCGCAAGTGACTACATTCTTGCGTAGTGATGTACGCCAAGAATTTACGTCTTTGGCTGCAGTCTCCCAAGTATCGTGATGAATTCCAAAAGCTTTGAGCGATATCTGCAGTGTGTCTTTGAAGCTTTTCCTTTATAAACAGCTAGGAAATAAGAACTACAAAAGCCCACAATTCCCGTAACCTTCTTCTTTTTTTTTAAATCCATGCCGTGTAGCGTTGGTGATAATGTCTGTCTACAGAAGGGGTGGCCAACCTTTTCAGCAGGCGGGCCGAATTTCAGAAATAATATTTCCTGCCGGGCCGCGCACCTATATTTTTATTTGTTAACTAGCTGACCCGGATCGGCTACGCCCAGTTCCTGGCGGGGATCTGTCTGTCTGTCTGTCTGTATGTTTGTCTGTCTGTCTGTCTGTCTGTCTATCCGGAAACTGCAGACGTTTGAATTCGAATGGCATATCTGTTGGAATCATTGGGATGCAAGGCAACAGTACATCTTCTCCTTTAAATTTCACACTTAAAATTGTAGCTTTGATGATATTGTTCAGAGTTAGAAAAGTTCCAGTATTGTTACGAAAACTTTGATTGTTTTTATTTTTTTTTTCTTTGGTTAGCCATCTAACGGTCTGCAGAATTTTTTTTTAATTCCGAATTCTTGAGGTTCTAAGTTTATATCACTTTGTTTATACCAGATACGACTGTGATTCACAGAGAGTATATATTTGGCCCTTTCCCGTTCCCATTGCGGGAAAAATGAGTTCCAAAATTTTCACGTGTTTAAAATAGATGCATTATTTTTATGAAAACTTTGAAGATGCCATAAAGATTGTTTATTATATTATAACGCATATGCCTGTAGATAACTGTAGATAATCATTTTATAAAACTTTGAGAAAAATACAACAATTATTTAAATTACATAATATACTATACTATGCACTATAACATCTACTAAAATCAAATGC
>CAWUFQ010000658.1:5000-23300 GCA_963921405.1 Cepaea hortensis
TACGTGTTCCTGTTGGTTTGTTTGTGTATTGACTGCTATGTTGCTGTTTCTAATAAAGTGACTGTATTTTAATTGTTAGTGTTCAGTTTTGAGTTTGTATAAGTGTGTGCTCACTGTGTGGATTCTCCAAGCGTCACGAGTTGGGATATCCTTTGTCATGAATTACTCCAATGTGTGTAATGCATGATCGGGGCATACCAAGCAGTGGCGCTTATATGTAATGTATTAAACATGTATCAATAATTTAGACAGGTAATACATTTTTACATGAAGACGCAGACAAATTAAAATAAATACGTTTTGCGTACAATTTGTCCGCTCAGTATATTGCTCTCTCATTTAATTCATTCACTCTGTCTTTCATTCGTCTTTCATACAAAATAGTCTTTTGTTAAAATAAATAGATAAAGTTGAGGTAAGTGTTATTGCCCTTAGGAAAATGGTTTAGGCGATATGTTCCCTTTAAGGTAACAAGTATTTTTTTTACGTGTAATCAAAAAAATGGTTTATAATTTAACTAGAAACAATTGTATAGGAAAAATATTTCACCTATGAGTGGAAATACTTGCAATATTATGGTAGAAAATTTACAAGTTGTAGTTTGACATATTTTATATACATAATAATTACATACAAGTGAAATATATATTACCTAATAGTAACTTAATTAACTAACTAACTCCAGCGACGATGTGTGTTGTCCTCCTGTTGTCCGTGTGTAGTGCCATCAATGTTAACAGTTGATATAGCTATTCCTTGTATGTTGTAATCGACGTAGTTCTATTTCGGCTGTTTGCGAAGTTTCTTAGCAATAGCGAGTATGCAGTGTTCTTAATCTTAACAGATGACTGTCAGTTCACTGTTTGAAATGATTTCACAGATATTATATATATCGATCGGATTGTTTTTAACACTTTGGCAATTGGTAAAATAGGTTTCTCAAAGTGTCATGTTCGTGGGTGTTATACGTCACGTATTCACTTGGGCGTTGTTACTTCTGAATGACAGTTCTCTCGTAGGTGTAGAGGTACACTGTTCTATGCCACAGACTAAAATATCACAGCTTCTTATATGGCGAATAGTTAATGTGCCTAATGATCGTCTGCTGGTGCATCAGTTTGCCGTGATAAAAAGTCAGCAATAATGTTATCAGTGCCCTTGATATGGCGGATTTCGAAGTCGAAATCTTGGAGAAGAAGACACCTTCTTTCCAGACGATGGTTCTTTGGCACCCCTTGCTTAAGTACCAGCAGTGGCGAACTATCGGTTAACACAACAAAATGCGAACCTAAGAGGAACTTAGATAATCGACGCATACAAAAAAGTAGACTAAGTGCCTCCAACTCAACAGTGGCGTAATGAATCTCTGCCTTTTTTGAGCTTCCGGCTGACGTAGAGTATCGGATGTCTCGTGCCTTGATATTCTTGCATCAGGCAACCTCCAATTGCGATAGCACTTGCATCTGTGGTTAGAATAAAGGGTATATCTATGTTTGGTAATCGTAATACTGGTGGGTTAGAAAAAATTGATTTCAATTTGCACATTGCATCCTCTAAGCGGATACTCTTACAAAATTTTTCTGGGTGATCTTTTGTCAACAGATTAGAAAAAACTGATGTAAGTTCTGCCCAGTTTGGTATAAACTTGGCATAATAGTTTATGAGACCTAATAGGCTTCTAACCTGTTTCTTTGTAGTTGGAACTTCTAGGTTGAGAATTTTTGATACTATTTTATCATCTGTCAATAGTTTGCCGTCGGAAATCCTATGACCTAGGAAGTCTATCTCTTTATAGCCTATTTCAACCTTGGAAGGTTTGATAGTAAGTCCAAAAAGCAAGATTTGGTTAAAGACTTGTTGGAGAGTAAGTAAGTGAGAAGACATGTTTGAAGAATGGATGCATATATCATCAATATAAGATTGCACGTCCTTGATGCCGTGTAATAGAAGTCTGGTTAACCTGACAAATGTGGCGGGAGCGTTCTTGAGACCAAAAGGAAGATATCTCCATTCGTACAGCCCAAGGGGTGTAGCGAATGCTGTTGTATGCCTTGAAGAGGGTTCTAGTGGCACTTGCCAGTAACCTTTAGCTAAATCAAGCTTAGAAAATAAGGATGATTGAGACATATTCAAGATGAGGTCTTCACAGCTGTTCATTGGCTCAGCATCTGTCGTGGTTATGGTATTTAATTTCCTATAATCTATGCACAAACGAATGGTTTTGTCCTTCTTTTTCACCAGGACAATCGGCGAAGAATATTGGGACACAGATTTCTGTATTATTCTATTTTTCTCTAGGTCCAAAATTTCTTTATCTAAATTTGCTCTATAATGCAAAGGAATCGAATATGGTCTACATTTGATCGGTGTCAGATCCGTTAACACAATTGAATGTGTTATTTTATCAGTCCGTTCAGGTTTGTTTGAGAAGATAGTTCTATAGTCATTTAGAAGAGACAAAATGTCTTGTCGCTGCCGTTGTGTCAAGGTGCCGGAGATATGTATGTCATTCATAGTGCTGTCGTCGTTCATAATTGGTACTGGAATTTCTGTAATGTCTGAGTCCGTCTGATTTATTACTGACGCTACTGTTTGTAAATTGTCTTCAATGTCCTTGTCGTCGTCGTCGAGACTAATAGTTGTCAATGTGTCGTTAACTTGGTCGTATTTGTTGTTATCCCATATTATCGGTACTGTAAATATGTTTTCGTCGTCTTCGTTGTCACAAGAATGAGTCGTTAACGATGCTTCGTTTGTCGGCGTGTCATTCAGTCGGGTAACTGCAGTTTCGTTTCTGTTGTCATTCTTGTTAGTCTGGTTATTGTCATCTGTTATCTGCGTCTGCTTGTTCGTGTCACTGTCATTTCTAGAATAGTAAGGTTTAAACATATTTACATGGAATATTTTCAACTTTCCATTCAAAGAAATTTCGTAGTCAACTTCCGAAATTCTTCTCACAACTTTAAAAGGTCCCTGCCAAGAGGTTGATAGTAAATCTCTCTTGTCAGGTAATAATAGTAAAATATCTTGATTTGGTTGCAACACAATCGTTTTTGTCCCTTTATTGGCGTATTGCCTGTACCTAAAACCTTTCTCCTGTAATGATGTTCTGGCCAGTATACAGGATCTAATGATTTTGTCTCTGGTGTCAGTGACCAAATCATAGGTGGAAACTGGTACTTGGGTGTTTACGGGTTGTGATATTAAATCTTTATAAATAGTGAGAGGTCCTCTTGGGTTCGCTCCATATATCAATTCGAACGGAGAGAACCCTGTACTTGATTGTGGGACTTCTCTGTATGCGAACAGCACCGTTGGGAGAAGTATATCCCAATCGGCTGGATTTTCAGCTGTCACCTTAGATAACATATGTTTCAGGTCCCCATTTAGTTTTTCGCAGATTCCATTCGCTGCCGGTCGATAGGGACTCGTAAAACATTGTTTTATGCCTAGTAACTTAGTTACCGATTGGGTGGCATTAGATATGAATTGTGTCCCTCTATCTGATATTATCTTCTCCGGGAAGCCAAAACGGGAGAATAACTGCAATAATACGTCCGTCACATCTTTAGAGGAGATAGATTTTAATGGAATCATTTCTGGCCACCTCGAACATAGATCAACAAGTGTAAAAATATATTTATTTCCTTTGTTTGAGATGTGGTGCAAAGGACCTACTAAATCAACCGCCACGATTTGAAATGGTCTCGAGGCAGTTGTGGTTGATTGACTTTCTGCCGTAGGGTTTTTCCCCTTTTTGATCAGTTTTTGACAGGTGTCACATGATTTACAATGGGTTTTTATGTCTTGGCAAAATTTAGGCCAATAAAATTGACTCAGGACTCTAGCCCCGGTTTTTTCGTAACCCATATGACCTCCGAAAGGTGAGTCATGGGCTATATGTAGCACTTTATCACGATGTGCCTGAGGCAAAACCACTTGCTGTATCGTGGTTTGGTCCCTGGTGTATAATCTTGTTAACACATTATTATTTAGTTTAAATGTCCAAGAAGCGTTTTTGGTTAGTTTTGGCTTTAATCCTACTAGCCGAAAATAGTGTGAAAGAGTTGGATCTGCTTTTTGTTGTTCTATAAAATCGGTGGTGGTAATAATAGGTGAGATGATTTGTAGTGCTTCCTGAAGTTGGTACGTGTGGGTTTTGTGTGTCGTTTGTCTTGTTACTATATTAGTGTGTTGTGTGTGTTGTTGCACATTTACAGGCTCACTAATTTGTGGATCGATGGCGTCCTCAGTTCGAGGTGTTAATCTACTGGTATCTTCGAAAGATTCGACCGCCCCTGTATTTTGCACCTCTGTGAATTCATTTCGAATTACGTCATCGGTTGTCTCCCTTGTGCTTTTGGCAGTTTGAGACAAGCACGCGTGGTTTTTCACTTTGGGAAAGTTGCTTGGTTTTTGGACACAGTTTTTCTGTTCCCATTCTCTGATTTCCTTTTCAGAGCAAGATCTTATATTGTGAAGATTCCCAAGGACGATTTCAGCCACAGGATTTTCTAATACTGCGCATAGCACTTGTCCTGATATATAAGGTGTCCGAATTTCGGCAATTGCGAGGGGGTATCTTTCGATCGTGCCTGCGAATGTGTGACACGTTACGTATTTGTGTGTGTAGTCTTTGTCCCTAACTAATGTTTTCTTAATTCCACAAAGAGTCGCCCCGGAATCTCGTATTAATGTACATTGTTTGTTATTTACAAAACCTGTTGCATAATTTAATTTGCCTGTTGGTGTTAAGGCTGCGTTGGCCGTTTCGTTAGCAATTGGGATTGTGTGGCCACATAAAAGAGTTGTATCAAACTGAAATTTTGTACAGGTATTACAATTGTTATCAGTGATGGTGTCAATGATTTGCCCTGCATTGCCTAGCTCGCTCGAACTTTCATTCTGGATGTCGCATTCGTTCCGTTGTTCAATCTCTTCATCTGAGGTTGTGTCTATTAATGCGGCATTGGCCTGCTTCAACATCTTTCTACCATTACAAACTGAAGAAAAATGGCCATAGCTCGAACAAAAAAAAACATTTAACCGCTCTCTGATATGCGTTTCTTTTGTTTTTTTGTTTTTCCACTACCATTTGAAGATGATGTGGATAATTTGGTGATTTGTCGCACATCGCGTACTCTTCGTGTGTCAGATGACAATACTGACATTTCACTGGTTTTGTAAATTTAGAGCGTTGTTTGACTTTATATTCATTTGGTTTTGAGTACTTGGTGTTTGTAACCGCTGCTGTTTCATTTTGGCTCATGTTTAATTGGAAAATATCGCGGTTTGCTGTAAAATATGCGCTCCCCTTGGTTTCAATTTCTTGGATAGTTTTACAATCCATTTGTCTCAAAAATTTCGAAAAAGGTGTTGGAATTGTAGTAATAATTTTATCAATTATAATTAACTCTTTCAGTTTATCATGGTTGTTATTAGTTTTCGCTGAGGTTATCCATTTTGTACAAATATCCTGCACAGTAGACACGTAGTCAATGAAGGTTTGATTGGGTAGAGGGGCTAATTTTGAGAACTGAAGTTGATAGCCTGCTGTATCTAGTGAGAAATGTTGGAGTATTCTCTGCTTTAAATAATCATAATCTTTCCTCATATCTTGTGGAACGGTTTCTATCACTTTTAAGGGCTCTAATGCTAAATTTCTCATCAGAATAAATGACCAGTCGACTTTTGCGACCTTATGGTAAGTCATAAAACACTCGAAGTTTTCTAAGTAAGCGCTTATAGAATCCCCTGAACAAAACGCTTTGACAAGGCCTTTATACTCGTTGTATTTTTGTTCATCTTCTTTGCTCCTAATTTTATTTACTGACATTTCTAAATTGGAGTCAATTTCCATTTGTTTTAATTTTATCTGTGTCTCTGCATTTAATTGGGCTTGTTTGGTCGCGGCCTCAAGTTCCATTTTCTTCTCTTCCAGATGCATCTGTTTCTTTTCTTTTTCTGCTTCAATTTGCATCTGTATCTTTTTCTCTTCTCTTTCCGCTTGCATCTTTTTCTCTTCTCTTTCCATTGCTCTTTCTTCTCGTGCAATATTTTCTGAATGTGTCTTTTGTGCCCATTCGGAAAGTTTTTCTTCTTTATATCCTAACCTAATACCTAATTCAATGCACTGTTCTAATGTTGACATTTTAGAATTTAGTTATTGTTTACTTTCTTGAAATTAAATCCCTTTGAAATTAGTTTGGGTGTATAGAAGTTGGTTATTTCCCCTCAATGTTTACATTCAAATTTATATGAAAAGATTTACTTGGTTACAAAATTAGTATGTACATACAAATCAATACATAGAAAAAATGTTACAATGGATGAGGGTGAGTATCACTTAGGGATGTAATGAGCATGAAATGAAACTCATCTTATTTTCCCTGAGCTCTCGACTGTAGACTTGTTTCCTCGCCACTGCTGGAGTACAGGTTACATACACGACATTTCGCGGAACAATCTGATGTTGGAATCAAAAAAAATTAGTAACTGTCACTGTAATTGTCACAGTCATGTCAAATATTATAAATATTCTTATCAGTTCAAATATTTTTGTAAAGGGACTATAATTGGTCAATCACAGATAGCTGCAAAAAAAATTTTAAATTTTTACTTGGCACAACCAAGAGCTGTTTGAAACGTAAAGCTTGCGTATGCCAAAACCGGCGCTTGCCCCCAAATAGCCTGCCCCAGTCCTAGATCTCTAGGGGATTGAAACTCGGGCTCATACAGGCAACAAACTCCGTTCAGATACAATCGAGCATCATTTATTTACATTTATTTTACAGTACGCTGGCGAAGTGAGTTTTCACACGCCAGCATTTAGCACATTGCGTATCACAGGAGTTTACAATGAACATAGTGAACATGATTATCACAATAACTCTAGCAGCTATCTAACAGATAGTAATGTATGTCTAAGACCCCTAAAACACTTGGGTCTGAAACTATCAAGTCCCCTTAAGGTAAGCCCTGTTGCTTCCTCGATGTTCAGTCCGGGTCTGTCCTTCCACACGTGTCTTAATTCGACACGGGTGGTAACTCTCTCTGAGTTTCTCGTGGACCCCGCAATCGGCGGGCCCCATCAGTGTCCACGTGGCTGTGGACCCACTGACCGTTCCTTCGAGAAGGCTCTAGATTATTCGAGCCTTCGAGTGACTCGGTTCTTTCCCTTTAGCTGGATTTATATCCCTTCGCCAGTGTCTCGTTCTTTTAGGTTGGTACCGCCCTTTAGGTGAGTCTGTGACAGATATATATTTTTTTAA
Organism: Cepaea hortensis; assembly: GCA_963921405.1. Classification (NCBI taxonomy): domain Eukaryota; kingdom Metazoa; phylum Mollusca; class Gastropoda; order Stylommatophora; family Helicidae; genus Cepaea; species Cepaea hortensis. The sequence continues at coordinate 12,272 of CAWUFQ010000658.1, forward strand.
TAAATAAAATATAACTGAGAACCAAATATATTTATTAGACAATTTTAAAATATTTAAAAGTGAGACATCTGACTTTTTTTTTTGCAGAACTAAGTGCATCAAAATTGATCTGGACTGATGTTGTCGCTACACGTAGTTTTCCAAATGAACATAAGCAATTCGTGTTCTCACTTGTGATTTGATGTGCTTCATGCGACTAAAAAGCTGTTCACACGCATAAATGTTTCCAAATAGCGAAGCCATCGACAGCGCATGTTTGTAAAACGCAGGATATTTATCTCTTCTTAGTTTTTCTACGAGCAGTATGAAGATCCCCTGCCGGCTTGCTAGGCCAGTCGCAGGTTTAGGACACTAATCTGACCACAGGGAGTCCATCCCCTATGGCGAGCCATAGCCCCGTTAGCCCATGACCTCGCGGTCATGGTTGCCCGGTCTGCACCACGTGGAGGTGGGGGTTGACTTGTGTAGTCTGCGGGTCATCGGCAGGCTACTAATTTTCGCTCTTCACCCCTCCTGGGAGAGGCTAGCCGATCCTAACCCTGCTGGCTGCAGGGCCAGGCGCATTCCACACCTTACAGACCGCAGGATATTTATACTTGTCCAAATATGTTTTATAGAACTCTTCCAAACCAACTTGATGGAATTTCTCCTTTAACTGTGTATCACAACACATTTCACAATGTTCGATTTGTAATCTTCCTAGTAATAAATTCACGTCTACCGCGAATAGCGTTGCAAATGCACAAAAAAGAGCACATTATGTTTTTTATTAAAATCCTGAAATCGGTTTTCAAATTCGAAGTTTAAGTCAGATATCAAAGAAGCGTATTTATCCGCCGCCTTCTGTGTGACATCTAGTTGCGATGACAATGTAGGAAAGTGAGTAAAGTTTATTGTCCTCAACTGTTGTTCCCAAAAACCAAGTTTCATTTGAAATGCAGAAATATGATAATTAATTGATCTTTTCCTTGTAGACGAGTACTAACGTCATTTAGGTGGCAAGTTATATGGACCAGAAATGCAAAGTCGCAACCCCATCTCTTTGTCTTCAAACTCTGGGAAACTTTTTGACTTGCTTGCAAAGAATGATTGTATTTCTTGCTGCAAATCAAACACTATTTTCAACATTCTGGTACGGGTCAGCCATCTTACTTCTGCATAAAATGTAACGTCATTATAATCTGAGTCCAAAGACTTCTGAAATTCTTGGAACTTACGGTGATTCAACCCTCTCGTCTTAATGAAGATCGCTATTTTGACGACCACTTTCATGACATGGTCTATTTTGAGGCACTTTTAACATAAATTTCCCTGATGAACAACGCAATGAAAATTTTGCATTGAAGTAATACCGACTTTGGAGGCCTCATTTTCAATCAATTATCATTTTTACTAAACCTTCGTTTTTTCCCAGCCATTGCTGGCGCACCGTCCGTTGTTAAGCCTGATAAGTTGTTAAGTTGTAACGAAAAGCGATTCAATGTAAATGTAACTGTCTCTAACAAATCTCGTGACATAGTAGTGTCATTAAGTGGATAGAGAGCCGCTAATTCTTCTCTCTTTTTAAAATGGACATCAACACCCCTGATAAAAATTGCCAGTTGGACAATATCTGCCATATCTGTGCTGTCATCCAATGCTAAAGCATAAAATATAAACTCGGATGCTCAACTTTTCAAATTATCTTATATGTTTTGTTGTGCAGAAATTTTTTTTAAAAGTCATTTACTTGGTCTTGTCGAAATTGCCATTTGTACTTATCAAACTTATTTGTATGTTTAGTCTCGTAGTGCCGTTTGATGTTATACTTTCAAAACAGAAACAGATTCGTTGCATATCAAGCATATGGGCTTTGTTTTCATTTCCACGAAAAAACTAGTTTATGATCCACCTGTCTTCAAAACTTCTCAATTCTTCTGTGATTCTTCTCTCCTTTGGCCCAACGTCTTTACTAGTTGACTAGTTGGTAGGTCATCGTTTTTAATTGAAAAAATAAATAAATAAAACACCACGTGTAATACTAATTAATAATAATTAATTAATTTAAAATGTGTAAATAAAACGTTTCAGGGTTTACTTACCTATAGAATCTATATGGTAGACAGGATACTTGGTTAAAGTAGTTTGAACTCGTATTATAAATATGATAAATATGTATTTTAACGTCGATCTAAATAAAATCTTTCCAGACGCTGTGACGATTATAGAACGAAACTACAGAATATAACACGAAACTTTTCAAAGCTGGACTGAAAGTAGTTATGAGTATGAGCCCGATAGCTTTGCCAGCTTCCCGAAGATGCCGAAGACCAGAGAAAATATATCAGAAGTTGAAGTCTCATATTAAATTCTATCAACACCTAGCGTCAGACAAGAAAAAATTAAGTAACCTTGAGTGGCAAATAGCGGGATATTTGAAATAGCTAACATTTATGAATTTTTCCGAAAATGCGGGATATTTAAAATAGCTCAAAACCAATGATTTTTTCCAAAAATGTGAGATATTTCAAATTTCTCTTAGCTATACTTTAAAAGACCGTTCTCCCTGGCGTATGGAGTTAACGTCTTTCTCCGTAATCCGTATATTCTCGTGAGTAACGCAGCTGCGCGAGAATCCGCAGCGGTTCGCGCCGCGATGGTAACTTACGGAGATATGTGAGCCGGTCGCTCAGAAAGCAATGGCAAACTACTGAGCGTAATCTTGCCTAGTACACCAACAGCAGCTGAAAAATGCTGGTGTTGACTGCAAGGTCTTGTAAAGGATATGCAACATTTAAAAAAAAAAATTTAATTAAAAATATATGTTAGTTAGTTAGTCGACAGATCATCCTCGTTGCACATCGGATCCCCTCAGATAATCCCGCAGTGTATAGAGGCTAACGACACCAGTTCTGTGTTGGTTTATCAATCTTCTTTGGTTTCCCGCATAGTGTTCTTGTTTGGCCACCCCTCTTTTAATTTGCTGTTCTCGCAGTCTGGCCATGGTTGTAGATTCACAGTCATCACTTGGTTCATGCAAAAGTCTTACTTCTCGTAGAGCATTCAGAATGTCAGCCTGGTCCATGGCGCGTCCGCCCTCCACCGTAGCCTCACCTGCGAGCTTGTCAGCCCGCTCATTTCCTTGTACTCCCGCATGCCCTGACACGAATTAATCTTTGCCAGCCGAGACCGCTCCAGAGACAGCAACCATTCTCTTCGGATCCACATTTAAATTCCACATTAAAAATATATGATACGAACAACTCATGATGTAATGTTCCTTTGGTGATATGTACAATAAAGTTAACATTTATGTTCATTTGACCTAGCTCCACCGGCCGCAGCAAGACTCCCGGCGAGGCGCATGCTCCCGAGGGCCTGGTGTTGGCCACCCCTGGTCTACAACCTTCTGTCTCTTGTGTCCGAATCATTTCTGATACCGACTTTCCTCCATGCCATGATACCAACATATACAATTTCACGAGTTGCATAATCAAGAATTCAAATCTTCTTTAATTATTCATAATTTGTCTCGACAGTTAGCTCTCTCGTGACGATCGATCTTCTTTGACTTTTTAAAATCCATTTAAATGTGGACTTTCATATGCCGATTTACACGGAACAACCTTAATAGCGTTGACAAAACGTGCTGCAGGATAGTCACATTCTGTATCTAGCCAAGCTATTGTCAATAAGGATCGATGTTGTGATTTACGTAGATGGAGGATCGCCAAGGCATTCCGGCAATCTGCATAAATGAGGCTCAATTAAATTGTGGTATCTAGACCAGACATGTTTGAATTATGCATACATCCTGTGTACTTTTGATGCTACGCGAGGTTTATGTACTGTAATTTTGGAGAATAGAAGAATTAGATAGAATGATTACAACGATGACAACTCAAGTTCCCCCCCCCCCCTCCCTCCCCCCCCCCCCCATTCTTTATGTTTTTCTTGAGCTTATGTCTGTTAATTTTGTTCTTCGTGTTGTTGTTATTAGTGTTGTTATCGTTCTTCTTCTTCTTCTTCTTCTTCTTCTTCTTCTTCTTCTTCTTCTTCTTCTTCTTCTTCTTCTTCTTCTTCTTCTTCTTCTTCTTCTTCTTCTTCTTCTTTTTCTTCTTCTTCTTCGTTATATTAGTTCTCCTTTTCCTTTCCCTCCCGTTTCCACTTCTTCTTCTTAGTCCTACTCCTCTTCTCTTCCTCCTCCTCCTTCTTCTCCTTCTCTTCCTCCGCCTCCTCTTTCTTCTCATTCTCCTCTTCCCCCTCCTTCTTCTTCATCTTCTTCTGTTTCTTCTTCTTCCGTTCGCTTGAAATGCAATGTCTAATAATAAATGTTATGTAATCACTGACTCAAATATTCATTAATTATTTATAATTTTCCTCGACAGCTAGATCTCTTGTGGCGATTGATCTTCCTTGACTTTTTAAAATCAATTTAAATGTGGGCTTTAATTTGCCGATTTACACGGAACAAACTGTCCAGCGTTACAAAATGTGAGGCAGGATGGTTGCATTCTGTATCAAACCAAGCTATTGCCAATAAGAATCGATGTTGTGATTTACGGTAGACGGAAGCTCGTCAAGGCATTCAGGCAATCTGCATAAATGAGGCTCAATTACATTGTTCCAACCAGACCAGCCATGTTTGAATTATGGATACATCATGTGTACTTTTGATGCGTCGCGTGGTTTATGTACGGGGAACAATGCCGTGTTCGGAGCTTTCATAAACGGGGTGAATTTTGAAGAAAAGCAGAATTAGGTAGAATGATTGGGACGATAACAAGTCAAGTCAGGCCAGTTGTTTGTATTCTTTATAGTGTTCTGAGTTTGTGTTTGGTAATTGTGATCTTCGTGTTGTTATTCTTCGTTTTTTCAAATTCCTCCTGTTACTCCCCCCTCCCCCTCCTCCTTCTTGCTTTCTTCTTCTTCTTCTTCTTCTTCTTCTTCTTCTTCTTCTTCTTCTTCTTCTTCTTCTTCTTCTTCTTCTTCGCCTCCCTTTTTTATTCTTTATATTGTTCTGAGTTTGTGTTTGGTAATTGTGATCTTCGTGTTGTTATTCTTCTTTTTTTCAAATTCCTCCTGTTACTCCCCCCATCCCCCTCCTACTTCTTGCTTTCTTCTTCTTCTTCTTCTTCTTCTTCTTCTTCTTCACCTCCTCCTTCTTCTTCATGATAATTATCATCTTCTTGCTCTCTGGTGTAACGGTTTGGACGCTATGCATGAGCAGTCGGACAAAGATTTCGATGTCAACTCTCATCACTTGCTACAGGAGGGAGCGGCTGGCCAACTATTCTCCCTTACAATTAGTCCTACAGATATGAGATGGTCCTAACAATTCGCACACCAAAAACAGGTTCCTGCTAATGGATTTAAAAACTTTTTATTTATTTATTTATTATTTATGTGTGTTTTCGTGTACCGTATTTTACGGAGTATAAGACGCACTTTTTTCTTTAAAAAATTGTCTCCAAAATTCAGGTGCGTCTTATACTCGAAATTAAATGTTATTTTTTTTTTTTTAAATTGCTTAAAAATTAAGGTGCGTCTTATAGTCCGTAGCGTTTTATAATCCGTAAAATACGGTATTTATTTATTTTGATATTTTATTTATTTATTTAATTATTTATTTATTTATGTGTGTATTTATTTATACATATGTAAACATACTCCCCCGATGGTGTTTCCACCTTGTCGTAGTGAGGGAGCTTGAGTTTCTCAATGACCCTGAGAGCTATGCCGGCGGTAGCGTAGCTACCAGCAGGGCCTCCCAAGCCGGACAGGTCAAAGGGTAGAGAACAGACAAAGAGAAACACCCTGGTCCTCCAGGTTGGGGGTTGAAGTGTGGGGTTAACATCCCCACCTTTGTAAAAACCATTTTTGTTACGAAACATATACATGAGGCTCGAATTTGGATACTATCCGCAGTATTACTAAATAGACTAAAACCATATTCAAAAGACATATTAGGTGACTACCAGGCGGGTTTTAGACAAAACAGATCAACAATAGATCAGATATTTATCTTACGACAAATAGCCGAGAAACATTGGGAATATAAAAGAGATCTCCATAACATTTTTGTGGATTTTAAAAAGGCTTATGATAGTGTCCATAGGAATAGTCTATGGAATGCTATGCAGGAATTTGGAATACCAAGGAAGTTAATCAACATGACCAGACTATACATGGAAGATACTTATAATATAGTAACATATAAAGGCAGGAAATCAGACCCTTTCCAAATAACATCTGGCTTGAAACAGGGTGATGCACTATCGCCGCTACTCTTCAATCTGGCTCTAGAGAAAGTTGTTAAGGAAGGTAAAGGAGGAATGTGATATTGGAGGAACATCCAAGCTGCTTGGTTATGCAGATGATTTAGATATTATAGGGCAAAGTGAACAAAATACATTGGAAATATTGACTCACTTAAAGGAAAAAGCCCAACAGATAGGGCTGGTTATCAACCAAGATAAGACAGAATATATGGTAATTTCAAGAGACGGAATGGCTAAAAACTCTGGCCACATACAAAGAGATAATATGACCATTAAAAGAACGGAAACATACAAATACCTGGGTACAATCTTCAACTGCTCCAACCTCATAAGGGAAGAAATACAAACTAGAATAAACTCTGGAAATAAGATATACTATGCACTACAACATCTACTAAAATCAAATGCGCTATCTCGTAACACCAAAATCACAATATACAAAACACTGATCAGACCAGTTGTGTTGTATGGCTCTGAAACCTGGAGTACAACGAAAGGAGACGAAGCCTTGTTACAAACCTTTGAGAACAAAATTTTAAGACGCATCTTTGGACCCATTAGGGATACACAAAGTGGAGAGTGGAAAAGAAGAAGTAACAAAGACGTTTATGATCTGTTTAAGTCCCCGCTAATCACTGGTATCATGAAGGCTAATAGACTACAATGGCTGGGGCATATAGAAAGAACGGAAGATAATAGGGAAACAAAACTCGCTTACACTCAGGAAATAAATGACCGTAGACCCCGAGGTAGACCAAGAAGACGGTGGAGAGATAATACATACACAGACCTACAAGCACTTGGAATCAACGATTGGCAAGAGAAGGTCCACCAGAGAGACGAATGGAGACGGATTGTATCTGCAGCAAAGAACCTCAATGGCTCGGAACGCTGAAGAAGAAGAAGTATTTATTTGTGTTTGTATTTTTATGTATGTATTTATTTATGTGTTTATTTATTTATGTGTTTATTTATTTACGTATTTATTTATTTATTATAGCCAGCGTTATATAAAGTAGAAGAAAGATATTGATATTCTATGAGTTCTGAACATCGAGCCATAAACAGTATCCTCTCTCGGAAACTGAAATATTGACGCCATATTAAACATAGTAGGTTAGAAATAACAGTACTGGAAGGAATGGTTATTGGAAGAAGAGACTGGCCGTCGACCAACAAGACGGGGACACAGAACATTAAGTACGCCGTGGTTATGAAAATACATTATGCTGGAGAATATGCAATGGATGGAGAGTCTTTGCTACAGGCCGTGATGAGTGCAACGTTCCGCATAGGTTCTACTACATGAAGACACACACACACACACACACACACACACACACACACACACACACACACACACACACACACACACACACACATATCACCATCATCATCATTAACAATAACGACAAAATCTAATTATTATTGTTTTAGTTGGCGAGGGACAAAAGAAAAGCAGACATAATAATAATAATAATGAATAGAGAATGGCAACTGATGGATACTGCATACAAGAATGATGGCGGGGAAATTCACTTTGTTTGACGAAGAAGCATTGTTTTCCTTTCTTGTGAATATTTGATGGGTGCGTTTTCCTGAGTTCATTTACCAGTTAGGGATTTCCTCATTTTTCCATTTGGCTTACATAGTCTGTGGCAGACCGGAAATGATACGTGCATGAAATATCGTGACAAGCATATGTAAATAGGATTACCAGACATATCACAAGATTAATATGTCATGAATTAGTGAAATACAATTTTTAATTTGTAAATCAAATTGCGCAGTGTTGGGACCCGTACATATATAGGCGGATCAGCAAATTAAAAAAAAAAAACTCAAACGCATAAGCCATTACCCTTCTTGGACATCAATCATCTTCACCCGTTGCCATCACCAAGTAGGGTGACAAGATGGTGCGCATGAACGTACAGTGGTACCTCGGGTTACGAACTTAATTCGTTCCAGAACTCGGTTCGTATCCCGAAACGTTCGTAACTCGAAACATTGAAATCAATGAAATAAAGACAATCCGTTTCAAGATGAAAGAATCGTTCTTTTTTATTAATACTAGCTGACCCGGCCCGGCTTCGCCCAGACTCTGGTGGGGAGCATCTCATTTAATTCATATAAGTAGTCATATAAGCTCCCGTTCCCGTTCCCGACTATCTATCTGTCGTCTGTCTGTCTATTATTAGAAAGAGCACTTAAAAGATCTTTACATCTTCCCCAAACAATAAACTTGGGTAAATGGAGCGTCTTATTTAATTCATATTCGGCCCCTGCTCCCGTTCCCATTCCCAAAAAATACGACCCGGCCCGGCTTCACCCAGTCCCTGGTGGGGAGCATATCATTTAATTCATATTCGACGGAGGGAGGAGGAGGAGGGAGCAGGAGGAAGGAGGAGGAGGGAGGAGTAGGAGGGAGGAGGATGGATTAGGAGGAAGAGGGAGGAATGAGGGGAGAGGGAGGAGGAGGAGGAAGAGGGAGGAGAAGGAGGAGGAGGGGGAGGAGGAGGAGGAGGAGGAGAGAGGAGGAGGAGGGAGAAGGAGAAAGGAGGAGGGAAGAGGAGAAGAGCGAGGAGGAGGGAAGAGGAGGAGGAAGAGGGAGAGGAGGAGGGAGAAGGAGGAAGAGGGAGAAGGAGGAGGAGGAGGGAGAAGGAGGGAAGAGGAGGGAGGAGGAGGAGAGAGGAGGAGGGAGGAGGAGGAGGGAGGAGGATGAGAGAGGAGGAGGAGAGAGGAGGAGTGAGGAGGAGGTGGACGGAGGAGGAGAGAGGAGGTAGGAGGAGGGAGGAGGGAGGAGGAAGGGAGAGGAGGAAGAGGGAGGAGGGAGGAGGAGGGGGAGAAGGAGGGAGACGGAGGGAGGAGGGAGGGGAGGAGGAGGTAGGAGGAGGAAGGCGGAGGATGGAGGAGGAGGAGAGAGGAGGAGGTGGAGGGAGAAGGAGGGAGGAAAGATGGGGGAGGAAGAGGGAGAAGGAGGAGGAGAGGGAGGAGGGAGGAGGGAGAATGAGGAGGGGGAGGAGGGAGAATGAGGAGGGGGAGGAGGGAGGAGGGAGGGAGGAGGAGGAGGAGGGAGGAGGAGGAAGAGGGAGGAGGAGGAGAGAGGGAGAGGAGGAATGTGAAGGGAGGAGGAGGGAGGAGGTAGAGGGGAGGAGGAGGTAGGAGGAGGAGGAAGAGGAGGAGGGGGAGGGAGGAGGAGGAGGAGGGAGAAGAAGGAGGAGGAGGGAGGAGGAGGGAGGCAGGAGGAAGGGGAGGAGAAGGAATGTGAAGGGAGGAGGAGGGATAGGGGAGGGGGAGGGGAAGAGGAAGAGGGTAGGAGAAGAGTGGAGGAGGAGGAGGGAGGAGGGTAGAGGGAGGACGAGGGAGGGAGGAAAAGGGAGGAGGGAGGAGCAGAGAGGAGGTAGGAGGAGAGGAGGAAGAGGGAGGAGAAGGAAGGAGGAGGAGGATGGAGGAGGGAGAGGGAGGAAGAGGGAGGAGGAGGAAGGGAGGAGGAAGAGGGAGGAGGAGGAAGAGGGAGGAGGAGGAAGAGGGAGGAGGAGGATGGAGGGAGGGAGGAGGGAGAGGGAGGAGTGGAAGAGGAAGAGGGTAGGAGGAGGGGAGAGGAGGAGAAGAAGGAGAAGGAGGAGGAGGAGAAGGAGGAGGAGGGGAGAGGAGGAGGAGGGAGGAGGCAGAGGGAGAAGAAGAAGGAGGAGGAGGAAGGAGGATTCTGTGTAGTCACGTCATTTTCTTCCCTTTCCCTCGCGTTTTGGTTCGGGGATTCTTCATCATCATCATCATATATTATTTTGGGGAGGGGGAGGAGGGAGGAGGAGGAAGAAGAAAAAAAAACTATGACAGTTGGCAGCTCTGGAATTAAAGGAAGGCGTGTAGAAAATTTCATCTCAATCGGATGGGCCGTTCGCGAACGTATAAAGGACATACGGACATACGGACATACAGACAGACAGACGGAGATCCTTTTTTATATATAAGACTAGCTGACCCTGCCCGGCTTCGCCCAGACCCTGGTGGGGAGCATCTAATTTAATTCATATAAGTAGTCATATAAGTTCTCGTTCCCGTTACCGACTATCTGTCTGTCTGACTGTCTGTCTGTCTGTCTGTCTGACCCAGCCCGTCTTCGCCCAGACCCTGATGGGAGCATGTCATTTAATTCATATAAGTAGTCATATAAGTTCCCGTTCCCGACTGTCTGTCTGTCTGTCTATCTATCTATCTGTCTGTCTGTCTGACCCAGTCCAGCCCATGGTGGAGAGCATCTCATTTAAATCATATAAGTAGTCATATAAGATCCCGTTCCCGACTATCTGTCTGACTGTCTGTCTGTCTTGGGTAAATGGAGGAGGGAGGAGGAAGGAGGGAGGTGGAGGAGGGAGGAGGAGGGCGAGACAGGAGGAGGAGGGAGGAATAGGAGGGAGGAGGAGGGATTAGGAGGGGAGGAGGGGGAGGAGGAGGGAGGAGGAGGAGGGGGAAGGAGGGAGGATGAGGGAGGAGGAGGGAGCAGGAGGGAGGAGAAGGAGGGAGGAGGAGAGAGAAGAGGAGGAGGAGGAATGTGAAGGAGGAGGAGGTAGAGGGAGGAGGAGGGAGGAGGAGGAGGGAGCAGGAGGGGGAGGAGCGGGGGAGCAGGAGGAGGAGAGGAGGAGGAGAAAGGGAGAGGAGGAATGTGAAGGGAGGAGGAGGTAGAGGGAGGAGGAGGAGGGAGGAGGAGGAGGGAGGAGGAGGTAGAGGGAGTAGGAGGCGAGGGAAGAGGAGGTAGAGGGAGGAGG
>CAWUFQ010000659.1:0-37500 GCA_963921405.1 Cepaea hortensis
ATAAACCAGAGGTTTGGAAGCGCACAAGGACAGCCAACTTGCCATGGTACGACAAGTGGGAACAGAAATTGTACACAGGAGTCCCGGAAACACACCTAACACACCTTCGTTTTCTTCGACATCCGCTCTTTTATTGTATATTCAGAATATTAAGGGAATTGGCGGAATAACCAATTCCCTCCTAGACAAAGTAGACGTCTTTTAATGGCCCCAAATTGACAGTGACAAATAAAAGTAGTAGAAATTTCAACTATAAGGCAATTTATGCAAGCCGGTTACCATTTATACAATCCGCTGCAAGCAGATGTGCAGCATTCTATAAATTCTGTCGATTTTCAAATAGTTTTACATAGCTTCTCATTGCAAACTTTTAGCAATCAAAGTATTTTAAACAAAAGAAAAGCTGCTTTAAAACGCAAATGTTTAGACTCTATAAACCAAATATCTATAAAAAAGAAGGTTGCCTCCCTTTGACCAAATACTCTCGTTGTTAGTGCGCTTCCCTACTAAGACAGCGGTCCTGTTTGACTCCCTACTGCCACTCGTACATTTGCACTGCTTTTAGGCCATTCTCAGAGGTACTGCAAGTCTGAGACGACCTGTGGTGACAGCGAGGCAAGCCCCGGGCATGTCACCTAGTTCCAAAAATCAGTTTAATATCGTAGTGACCGAATCGGTCACGTATCAGATATTAAGCTGATAAGAACAGATACTCACACACACTCACACACAAACAAACGCACACAAAGAGGACGACAAAATAATTTTTTTTTTTTTTTTTTTTTTTTTTAAGTCCAGTAAGTTGGTCGCAAACTACTTTTTTCTAGAAGTTGCAATGTGACCTTTAAAAAAAAAAAGGTCACCGAATTTATAGCACACCGTCCTGCGCGCTGTTGCATTCAGCGCGCTCTGAATTCCAATAGCGGTGCGCGCGCACTAAAACACACATGCATACGCATGTGAGAGGTGCGCTGGGTTGCCACTCGTACATTTGCACTGCTTTTAGGCCATTCTCAGAGGTACTGCAAGTCTGAGACGACCTGTGGTGACAGCGAGGCAAGCCCGGGCATGTCACCTAGTTCCAAAAATCAGTTTAATATCGTAGTGACCGAATCGGTCACGTATCAGATATTAAGCTGATAAGAACAGATACTACACTTTGATCTTAGCCAAAAGGCCGAGAAGCGATAAACCAGAGGTTTGGAAGCGCACAAGGACAGCCAACTTGCCATGGTACGACAAGTGGGAACAGAAATTGTACACAGGAGTCCCGGAAACACACCTAACACACCTTCGTTTTCTTCGACATCCGCTCTTTTATTGTATATTCAGAATATTAAGGGAATTGGCGGAATAACCAATTCCCTCCTAGACAAAGTAGACGTCTTTTAATGGCCCCAAATTGACAGTGACAAATAAAAGTAGTAGAAATTTCAACTATAAGGCAATTTATGCAAGCCGGTTACCATTTATACAATCCGCTGCAAGCAGATGTGCAGCATTCTATAAATTCTGTCGATTTTCAAATAGTTTTACATAGCTTCTCATTGCAAACTTTTAGCAATCAAAGTATTTTAAACAAAAGAAAAGCTGCTTTAAAACGCAAATGTTTAGACTCTATAAACCAAATATCTATAAAAAAGAAGGTTGCCTCCCTTTGACCAAATACTCTCGTTGTTAGTGCGCTTCCCTACTAAGACAGCGGTCCTGTTTGACTCCCTACTGCCACTCGTACATTTGCACTGCTTTTAGGCCATTCTCAGAGGTACTGCAAGTCTGAGACGACCTGTGGTGACAGCGAGGCAAGCCCCGGGCATGTCACCTAGTTCCAAAAATCAGTTTAATATCGTAGTGACCGAATCGGTCACGTATCAGATATTAAGCTGATAAGAACAGATACTACACTTCACACACACACACACACACACACACACACACACACACACACACACACACACACACTCACACACAAACAAACGCACACAAAGAGGACGACAAAATAATTTTTTTTTTTTTTTTTTTTTTTTTTTAAGTCCAGTAAGTTGGTCGCAAACTACTTTTTTCTAGAAGTTGCAATGTGACCTTTAAAAAAAAAAAGGTCACCGAATTTATAGCACACCGTCCTGCGCGCTGTTGCATTCAGCGCGCTCTGAAATTCCAATAGCGGTGCGCGCGCACTAAAACACACATGCATACGCATGTGAGAGGTGCGCTGGGTTGCCACTCGTACATTTGCACTGCTTTTAGGCCATTCTCAGAGGTACTGCAAGTCTGAGACGACCTGTGGTGACAGCGAGGCAAGCCCCGGGCATGTCACCTAGTTCCAAAAATCAGTTTAATATCGTAGTGACCGAATCGGTCACGTATCAGATATTAAGCTGATAAGAACAGATACTACACTTCACACACACACACACACACACACACACACACACACACACACACACACACACACACACACACACACACACACACACACACACACACACACACTCACACACAAACAAACGCACACAAAGAGGACGACAAAATAATTTTTTTTTTTTTTTTTTTTTTTTTTTAAGTCCAGTAAGTTGGTCGCAAACTACTTTTTTCTAGAAGTTGCAATGTGACCTTTAAAAAAAAAAGGTCACCGAATTTATAGCACACCGTCCTGCGCGCTGTTGCATTCAGCGCGCTCTGAATTCCAATAGCGGTGCGCGCGCACTAAAACACACATGCATACGCATGTGAGAGGTGCGCTGGGTTGCCACTCGTACATTTGCACTGCTTTTAGGCCATTCTCAGAGGTACTGCAAGTCTGAGACGACCTGTGGTGACAGCGAGGCAAGCCCCGGGCATGTCACCTAGTTCCAAAAATCAGTTTAATATCGTAGTGACCGAATCGGTCACGTATCAGATATTAAGCTGATAAGAACAGATACTACACTTTGATCTTAGCCAAAAGGCCGAGAAGCGATAAACCAGAGGTTTGGAAGCGCACAAGGACAGCCAACTTGCCATGGTACGACAAGTGGGAACAGAAATTGTACACAGGAGTCCCGGAAACACACCTAACACACCTTCGTTTTCTTCGACATCCGCTCTTTTATTGTATATTCAGAATATTAAGGGAATTGGCGGAATAACCAATTCCCTCCTAGACAAAGTAGACGTCTTTTAATGGCCCCAAATTGACAGTGACAAATAAAAGTAGTAGAAATTTCAACTATAAGGCAATTTATGCAAGCCGGTTACCATTTATACAATCCGCTGCAAGCAGATGTGCAGCATTCTATAAATTCTGTCGATTTTCAAATAGTTTTACATAGCTTCTCATTGCAAACTTTTAGCAATCAAAGTATTTTAAACAAAAGAAAAGCTGCTTTAAAACGCAAATGTTTAGACTCTATAAACCAAATATCTATAAAAAAGAAGGTTGCCTCCCTTTGACCAAATACTCTCGTTGTTAGTGCGCTTCCCTACTAAGACAGCGGTCCTGTTTGACTCCCTACTGCCACTCGTACATTTGCACTGCTTTTAGGCCATTCTCAGAGGTACTGCAAGTCTGAGACGACCTGTGGTGACAGCGAGGCAAGCCCCGGGCATGTCACCTAGTTCCAAAAATCAGTTTAATATCGTAGTGACCGAATCGGTCACGTATCAGATATTAAGCTGATAAGAACAGATACTACACTTCACACACACACACACACACACACACACACACACACACACACACACACACACACACACACACACACACTCACACACAAACAAACGCACACAAAGAGGACGACAAAATAATTTTTTTTTTTTTTTTTTTTTTTTTTTTTAAGTCCAGTAAGTTGGTCGCAAACTACTTTTTTCTAGAAGTTGCAATGTGACCTTTAAAAAAAAAAAGGTCACCGAATTTATAGCACACCGTCCTGCGCGCTGTTGCATTCAGCGCGCTCTGAATTCCAATAGCGGTGCGCGCGCACTAAAACACACATGCATACGCATGTGAGAGGTGCGCTGGGTTGCCACTCGTACATTTGCACTGCTTTTAGGCCATTCTCAGAGGTACTGCAAGTCTGAGACGACCTGTGGTGACAGCGAGGCAAGCCCCGGGCATGTCACCTAGTTCCAAAAATCAGTTTAATATCGTAGTGACCGAATCGGTCACGTATCAGATATTAAGCTGATAAGAACAGATACTACACTTTGATCTTAGCCAAAAGGCCGAGAAGCGATAAACCAGAGGTTTGGAAGCGCACAAGGACAGCCAACTTGCCATGGTACGACAAGTGGGAACAGAAATTGTACACAGGAGTCCCGGAAACACACCTAACACACCTTCGTTTTCTTCGACATCCGCTCTTTTATTGTATATTCAGAATATTAAGGGAATTGGCGGAATAACCAATTCCCTCCTAGACAAAGTAGACGTCTTTTAATGGCCCCAAATTGACAGTGACAAATAAAAGTAGTAGAAATTTCAACTATAAGGCAATTTATGCAAGCCGGTTACCATTTATACAATCCGCTGCAAGCAGATGTGCAGCATTCTATAAATTCTGTCGATTTTCAAATAGTTTTACATAGCTTCTCATTGCAAACTTTTAGCAATCAAAGTATTTTAAACAAAAGAAAAGCTGCTTTAAAACGCAAATGTTTAGACTCTATAAACCAAATATCTATAAAAAAGAAGGTTGCCTCCCTTTGACCAAATACTCTCGTTGTTAGTGCGCTTCCCTACTAAGACAGCGGTCCTGTTTGACTCCCTACTGCCACTCGTACATTTGCACTGCTTTTAGGCCATTCTCAGAGGTACTGCAAGTCTGAGACGACCTGTGGTGACAGCGAGGCAAGCCCCGGGCATGTCACCTAGTTCCAAAAATCAGTTTAATATCGTAGTGACCGAATCGGTCACGTATCAGATATTAAGCTGATAAGAACAGATACTACACTTTGATCTTAGCCAAAAGGCCGAGAAGCGATAAACCAGAGGTTTGGAAGCGCACAAGGACAGCCAACTTGCCATGGTACGACAAGTGGGAACAGAAATTGTACACAGGAGTCCCGGAAACACACCTAACACACCTTCGTTTTCTTCGACATCCGCTCTTTTATTGTATATTCAGAATATTAAGGGAATTGGCGGAATAACCAATTCCCTCCTAGACAAAGTAGACGTCTTTTAATGGCCCCAAATTGACAGTGACAAATAAAAGTAGTAGAAATTTCAA
Organism: Cepaea hortensis; assembly: GCA_963921405.1. NCBI lineage: Eukaryota > Metazoa > Mollusca > Gastropoda > Stylommatophora > Helicidae > Cepaea > Cepaea hortensis. The sequence continues at coordinate 5,211 of CAWUFQ010000659.1, forward strand.
CTATAAGGCAATTTATGCAAGCCGGTTACCATTTATACAATCCGCTGCAAGCAGATGTGCAGCATTCTATAAATTCTGTCGATTTTCAAATAGTTTTACATAGCTTCTCATTGCAAACTTTTAGCAATCAAAGTATTTTAAACAAAAGAAAAGCTGCTTTAAAACGCAAATGTTTAGACTCTATAAACCAAATATCTATAAAAAAGAAGGTTGCCTCCCTTTGACCAAATACTCTCGTTGTTAGTGCGCTTCCCTACTAAGACAGCGGTCCTGTTTGACTCCCTACTGCCACTCGTACATTTGCACTGCTTTTAGGCCATTCTCAGAGGTACTGCAAGTCTGAGACGACCTGTGGTGACAGCGAGGCAAGCCCCGGGCATGTCACCTAGTTCCAAAAATCAGTTTAATATCGTAGTGACCGAATCGGTCACGTATCAGATATTAAGCTGATAAGAACAGATACTACACTTCACACACACACACACACACACACACACACACACACACACACACACACACACACACACACACACACACTCACACACAAACAAACGCACACAAAGAGGACGACAAAATAATTTTTTTTTTTTTTTTTTTTTTTTTAAAAGTCCAGTAAGTTGGTCGCAAACTACTTTTTTCTAGAAGTTGCAATGTGACCTTTAAAAAAAAAAGGTCACCGAATTTATAGCACACCGTCCTGCGCGCTGTTGCATTCAGCGCGCTCTGAATTCCAATAGCGGTGCGCGCGCACTAAAACACACATGCATACGCATGTGAGAGGTGCGCTGGGTTGCCACTCGTACATTTGCACTGCTTTTAGGCCATTCTCAGAGGTACTGCAAGTCTGAGACGACCTGTGGTGACAGCGAGGCAAGCCCCGGGCATGTCACCTAGTTCCAAAAATCAGTTTAATATCGTAGTGACCGAATCGGTCACGTATCAGATATTAAGCTGATAAGAACAGATACTACACTTCACACACACACACACACACACACACACACACACACAACACACACACACACACACACACACACACACACACACACACACACACTCACACACAAACAAACGCACACAAAGAGGACGACAAAATAATTTTTTTTTTTTTTTTTTTTTTTTTTTTAAGTCCAGTAAGTTGGTCGCAAACTACTTTTTTCTAGAAGTTGCAATGTGACCTTTAAAAAAAAAAAGGTCACCGAATTTATAGCACACCGTCCTGCGCGCTGTTGCATTCAGCGCGCTCTGAATTCCAATAGCGGTGCGCGCGCACTAAAACACACATGCATACGCATGTGAGAGGTGCGCTGGGTTGCCACTCGTACATTTGCACTGCTTTTAGGCCATTCTCAGAGGTACTGCAAGTCTGAGACGACCTGTGGTGACAGCGAGGCAAGCCCCGGGCATGTCACCTAGTTCCAAAAATCAGTTTAATATCGTAGTGACCGAATCGGTCACGTATCAGATATTAAGCTGATAAGAACAGATACTACACTTCACACACACACACACACACACACACACACACACACACACACACACACACACACACACACACACACACACACACACACACACTCACACACAAACAAACGCACACAAAGAGGACGACAAAATAATTTTTTTTTTTTTTTTTTTTTTTTTTTTAAGTCCAGTAAGTTGGTCGCAAACTACTTTTTTCTAGAAGTTGCAATGTGACCTTTAAAAAAAAAAAGGTCACCGAATTTATAGCACACCGTCCTGCGCGCTGTTGCATTCAGCGCGCTCTGAATTCCAATAGCGGTGCGCGCGCACTAAAACACACATGCATACGCATGTGAGAGGTGCGCTGGGTTGCCACTCGTACATTTGCACTGCTTTTAGGCCATTCTCAGAGGTACTGCAAGTCTGAGACGACCTGTGGTGACAGCGAGGCAAGCCCCGGGCATGTCACCTAGTTCCAAAAATCAGTTTAATATCGTAGTGACCGAATCGGTCACGTATCAGATATTAAGCTGATAAGAACAGATACTACACTTCACACACACACACACACACACACACACACACACACACACACACACACACACACACACACACTCACACACAAACAAACGCACACAAAGAGGACGACAAAATAATTTTTTTTTTTTTTTTTTTTTTTTTTTTTTTAAGTCCAGTAAGTTGGTCGCAAACTACTTTTTTCTAGAAGTTGCAATGTGACCTTTAAAAAAAAAAAAGGTCACCGAATTTATAGCACACCGTCCTGCGCGCTGTTGCATTCAGCGCGCTCTGAATTCCAATAGCGGTGCGCGCGCACTAAAACACACATGCATACGCATGTGAGAGGTGCGCTGGGTTGCCACTCGTACATTTGCACTGCTTTTAGGCCATTCTCAGAGGTACTGCAAGTCTGAGACGACCTGTGGTGACAGCGAGGCAAGCCCCGGGCATGTCACCTAGTTCCAAAAATCAGTTTAATATCGTAGTGACCGAATCGGTCACGTATCAGATATTAAGCTGATAAGAACAGATACTACACTTTGATCTTAGCCAAAGGCCGAGAAGCGATAAACCAGAGGTTTGGAAGCGCACAAGGACAGCCAACTTGCCATGGTACGACAAGTGGGAACAGAAATTGTACACAGGAGTCCCGGAAACACACCTAACACACCTTCGTTTTCTTCGACATCCGCTCTTTTATTGTATATTCAGAATATTAAGGGAATTGGCGGAATAACCAATTCCCTCCTAGACAAAGTAGACGTCTTTTAATGGCCCCAAATTGACAGTGACAAATAAAAGTAGTAGAAATTTCAACTATAAGGCAATTTATGCAAGCCGGTTACCATTTATACAATCCGCTGCAAGCAGATGTGCAGCATTCTATAAAATTCTGTCGATTTTCAAATAGTTTTACATAGCTTCTCATTGCAAACTTTTAGCAATCAAAGTATTTTAAACAAAAGAAAAGCTGCTTTAAAACGCAAATGTTTAGACTCTATAAACCAAATATCTATAAAAAAGAAGGTTGCCTCCCTTTGACCAAATACTCTCGTTGTTAGTGCGCTTCCCTACTAAGACAGCGGTCCTGTTTGACTCCCTACTGCCACTCGTACATTTGCACTGCTTTTAGGCCATTCTCAGAGGTACTGCAAGTCTGAGACGACCTGTGGTGACAGCGAGGCAAGCCCCGGGCATGTCACCTAGTTCCAAAAATCAGTTTAATATCGTAGTGACCGAATCGGTCACGTATCAGATATTAAGCTGATAAGAACAGATACTACACTTCACACACACACACACACACACACACACACACACACACACACACACACACACACACACACACACACACTCACACACAAACAAACGCACACAAAGAGGACGACAAAATAATTTTTTTTTTTTTTTTTTTTTTTTTTAAAGTCCAGTAAGTTGGTCGCAAACTACTTTTTTCTAGAAGTTGCAATGTGACCTTTAAAAAAAAAAGGTCACCGAATTTATAGCACACCGTCCTGCGCGCTGTTGCATTCAGCGCGCTCTGAATTCCAATAGCGGTGCGCGCGCACTAAAACACACATGCATACGCATGTGAGAGGTGCGCTGGGTTGCCACTCGTACATTTGCACTGCTTTTAGGCCATTCTCAGAGGTACTGCAAGTCTGAGACGACCTGTGGTGACAGCGAGGCAAGCCCCGGGCATGTCACCTAGTTCCAAAAATCAGTTTAATATCGTAGTGACCGAATCGGTCACGTATCAGATATTAAGCTGATAAGAACAGATACTACACTTCACACACACACACACACACACACACACACACACACACACACACACACACACACACACACACACACACACACACACACACACACACACACACACTCACACACAAACAAACGCACACAAAGAGGACGACAAAATAATTTTTTTTTTTTTTTTTTTTTTTTTTTAAGTCCAGTAAGTTGGTCGCAAACTACTTTTTTCTAGAAGTTGCAATGTGACCTTTAAAAAAAAAAAGGTCACCGAATTTATAGCACACCGTCCTGCGCGCTGTTGCATTCAGCGCGCTCTGAATTCCAATAGCGGTGCGCGCGCACTAAAACACACATGCATACGCATGTGAGAGGTGCGCTGGGTTGCCACTCGTACATTTGCACTGCTTTTAGGCCATTCTCAGAGGTACTGCAAGTCTGAGACGACCTGTGGTGACAGCGAGGCAAGCCCCGGGCATGTCACCTAGTTCCAAAAATCAGTTTAATATCGTAGTGACCGAATCGGTCACGTATCAGATATTAAGCTGATAAGAACAGATACTACACTTTGATCTTAGCCAAAAGGCCGAGAAGCGATAAACCAGAGGTTTGGAAGCGCACAAGGACAGCCAACTTGCCATGGTACGACAAGTGGGAACAGAAATTGTACACAGGAGTCCCGGAAACACACCTAACACACCTTCGTTTTCTTCGACATCCGCTCTTTTATTGTATATTCAGAATATTAAGGGAATTGGCGGAATAACCAATTCCCTCCTAGACAAAGTAGACGTCTTTTAATGGCCCCAAATTGACAGTGACAAATAAAAGTAGTAGAAATTTCAACTATAAGGCAATTTATGCAAGCCGGTTACCATTTATACAATCCGCTGCAAGCAGATGTGCAGCATTCTATAAATTCTGTCGATTTTCAAATAGTTTTACATAGCTTCTCATTGCAAACTTTTAGCAATCAAAGTATTTTAAACAAAAGAAAAGCTGCTTTAAAACGCAAATGTTTAGACTCTATAAACCAAATATCTATAAAAAAGAAGGTTGCCTCCCTTTGACCAAATACTCTCGTTGTTAGTGCGCTTCCCTACTAAGACAGCGGTCCTGTTTGACTCCCTACTGCCACTCGTACATTTGCACTGCTTTTAGGCCATTCTCAGAGGTACTGCAAGTCTGAGACGACCTGTGGTGACAGCGAGGCAAGCCCCGGGCATGTCACCTAGTTCCAAAAATCAGTTTAATATCGTAGTGACCGAATCGGTCACGTATCAGATATTAAGCTGATAAGAACAGATACTACACTTCACACACACACACACACACACACACACACACACACACACACACACACACACACACACACACACACTCACACACAAACAAACGCACACAAAGAGGACGACAAAATAATTTTTTTTTTTTTTTTTTTTTTTTTTTTAAGTCCAGTAAGTTGGTCGCAAACTACTTTTTTCTAGAAGTTGCAATGTGACCTTTAAAAAAAAAAAGGTCACCGAATTTATAGCACACCGTCCTGCGCGCTGTTGCATTCAGCGCGCTCTGAATTCCAATAGCGGTGCGCGCGCACTAAAACACACATGCATACGCATGTGAGAGGTGCGCTGGGTTGCCACTCGTACATTTGCACTGCTTTTAGGCCATTCTCAGAGGTACTGCAAGTCTGAGACGACCTGTGGTGACAGCGAGGCAAGCCCCGGGCATGTCACCTAGTTCCAAAAATCAGTTTAATATCGTAGTGACCGAATCGGTCACGTATCAGATATTAAGCTGATAAGAACAGATACTACACTTTGATCTTAGCCAAAAGGCCGAGAAGCGATAAACCAGAGGTTTGGAAGCGCACAAGGACAGCCAACTTGCCATGGTACGACAAGTGGGAACAGAAATTGTACACAGGAGTCCCGGAAACACACCTAACACACCTTCGTTTTCTTCGACATCCGCTCTTTTATTGTATATTCAGAATATTAAGGGAATTGGCGGAATAACCAATTCCCTCCTAGACAAAGTAGACGTCTTTTAATGGCCCCAAATTGACAGTGACAAATAAAAGTAGTAGAAATTTCAACTATAAGGCAATTTATGCAAGCCGGTTACCATTTATACAATCCGCTGCAAGCAGATGTGCAGCATTCTATAAATTCTGTCGATTTTCAAATAGTTTTACATAGCTTCTCATTGCAAACTTTTAGCAATCAAAGTATTTTAAACAAAAGAAAAGCTGCTTTAAAACGCAAATGTTTAGACTCTATAAACCAAATATCTATAAAAAAGAAGGTTGCCTCCCTTTGACCAAATACTCTCGTTGTTAGTGCGCTTCCCTACTAAGACAGCGGTCCTGTTTGACTCCCTACTGCCACTCGTACATTTGCACTGCTTTTAGGCCATTCTCAGAGGTACTGCAAGTCTGAGACGACCTGTGGTGACAGCGAGGCAAGCCCCGGGCATGTCACCTAGTTCCAAAAATCAGTTTAATATCGTAGTGACCGAATCGGTCACGTATCAGATATTAAGCTGATAAGAACAGATACTACACTTTGATCTTAGCCAAAAGGCCGAGAAGCGATAAACCAGAGGTTTGGAAGCGCACAAGGACAGCCAACTTGCCATGGTACGACAAGTGGGAACAGAAATTGTACACAGGAGTCCCGGAAACACACCTAACACACCTTCGTTTTCTTCGACATCCGCTCTTTTATTGTATATTCAGAATATTAAGGGAATTGGCGGAATAACCAATTCCCTCCTAGACAAAGTAGACGTCTTTTAATGGCCCCAAATTGACAGTGACAAATAAAAGTAGTAGAAATTTCAACTATAAGGCAATTTATGCGCCGGTTACCATTTATACAATCCGCTGCAAGCAGATGTGCAGCATTCTATAAATTCTGTCGATTTTCAAATAGTTTTACATAGCTTCTCATTGCAAACTTTTAGCAATCAAAGTATTTTAAACAAAAGAAAAGCTGCTTTAAAACGCAAATGTTTAGACTCTATAAACCAAATATCTATAAAAAAGAAGGTTGCCTCCCTTTGACCAAATACTCTCGTTGTTAGTGCGCTTCCCTACTAAGACAGCGGTCCTGTTTGACTCCCTACTGCCACTCGTACATTTGCACTGCTTTTAGGCCATTCTCAGAGGTACTGCAAGTCTGAGACGACCTGTGGTGACAGCGAGGCAAGCCCCGGGCATGTCACCTAGTTCCAAAAATCAGTTTAATATCGTAGTGACCGAATCGGTCACGTATCAGATATTAAGCTGATAAGAACAGATACTACACTTCACACACACACACACACACACACACACACACACACACACACACACACACACACACACACACACTCACACACAAACAAACGCACACAAAGAGGACGACAAAATAATTTTTTTTTTTTTTTTTTTTTTTTTAAAAGTCCAGTAAGTTGGTCGCAAACTACTTTTTTCTAGAAGTTGCAATGTGACCTTTAAAAAAAAAAGGTCACCGAATTTATAGCACACCGTCCTGCGCGCTGTTGCATTCAGCGCGCTCTGAATTCCAATAGCGGTGCGCGCGCACTAAAACACACATGCATACGCATGTGAGAGGTGCGCTGGGTTGCCACTCGTACATTTGCACTGCTTTTAGGCCATTCTCAGAGGTACTGCAAGTCTGAGACGACCTGTGGTGACAGCGAGGCAAGCCCCGGGCATGTCACCTAGTTCCAAAAATCAGTTTAATATCGTAGTGACCGAATCGGTCACGTATCAGATATTAAGCTGATAAGAACAGATACTACACTTCACACACACACACACACACACACACACACACACACACACACACACACACACACACACACACACACACACACACACACACACACTCACACACAAACAAACGCACACAAAGAGGACGACAAAATAATTTTTTTTTTTTTTTTTTTTTTTTTTTAAGTCCAGTAAGTTGGTCGCAAACTACTTTTTTCTAGAAGTTGCAATGTGACCTTTAAAAAAAAAAAGGTCACCGAATTTATAGCACACCGTCCTGCGCGCTGTTGCATTCAGCGCGCTCTGAATTCCAATAGCGGTGCGCGCGCACTAAAACACACATGCATACGCATGTGAGAGGTGCGCTGGGTTGCCACTCGTACATTTGCACTGCTTTTAGGCCATTCTCAGAGGTACTGCAAGTCTGAGACGACCTGTGGTGACAGCGAGGCAAGCCCCGGGCATGTCACCTAGTTCCAAAAATCAGTTTAATATCGTAGTGACCGAATCGGTCACGTATCAGATATTAAGCTGATAAGAACAGATACTACACTTCACACACACACACACACACACACACACACACACACACACACACACACACACACACACACACACACACACACACACACACACTCACACACAAACAAACGCACACAAAGAGGACGACAAAATAATTTTTTTTTTTTTTTTTTTTTTTTTTTAAGTCCAGTAAGTTGGTCGCAAACTACTTTTTTCTAGAAGTTGCAATGTGACCTTTAAAAAAAAAAAGGTCACCGAATTTATAGCACACCGTCCTGCGCGCTGTTGCATTCAGCGCGCTCTGAATTCCAATAGCGGTGCGCGCGCACTAAAACACACATGCATACGCATGTGAGAGGTGCGCTGGGTTGCCACTCGTACATTTGCACTGCTTTTAGGCCATTCTCAGAGGTACTGCAAGTCTGAGACGACCTGTGGTGACAGCGAGGCAAGCCCCGGGCATGTCACCTAGTTCCAAAAATCAGTTTAATATCGTAGTGACCGAATCGGTCACGTATCAGATATTAAGCTGATAAGAACAGATACTACACTTCACACACACACACACACACACACACACACACACACACACACACACACACACACACACACACTCACACACAAACAAACGCACACAAAGAGGACGACAAAATAATTTTTTTTTTTTTTTTTTTTTTTTTTTTTTAAGTCCAGTAAGTTGGTCGCAAACTACTTTTTTCTAGAAGTTGCAATGTGACCTTTAAAAAAAAAAAGGTCACCGAATTTATAGCACACCGTCCTGCGCGCTGTTGCATTCAGCGCGCTCTGAATTCCAATAGCGGTGCGCGCGCACTAAAACACACATGCATACGCATGTGAGAGGTGCGCTGGGTTGCCACTCGTACATTTGCACTGCTTTTAGGCCATTCTCAGAGGTACTGCAAGTCTGAGACGACCTGTGGTGACAGCGAGGCAAGCCCCGGGCATGTCACCTAGTTCCAAAAATCAGTTTAATATCGTAGTGACCGAATCGGTCACGTATCAGATATTAAGCTGATAAGAACAGATACTACACTTTGATCTTAGCCAAAAGGCCGAGAAGCGATAAACCAGAGGTTTGGAAGCGCACAAGGACAGCCAACTTGCCATGGTACGACAAGTGGGAACAGAAATTGTACACAGGAGTCCCGGAAACACACCTAACACACCTTCGTTTTCTTCGACATCCGCTCTTTTATTGTATATTCAGAATATTAAGGGAATTGGCGGAATAACCAATTCCCTCCTAGACAAAGTAGACGTCTTTTAATGGCCCCAAATTGACAGTGACAAATAAAAGTAGTAGAAATTTCAACTATAAGGCAATTTATGCAAGCCGGTTACCATTTATACAATCCGCTGCAAGCAGATGTGCAGCATTCTATAAATTCTGTCGATTTTCAAATAGTTTTACATAGCTTCTCATTGCAAACTTTTAGCAATCAAAGTATTTTAAACAAAAGAAAAGCTGCTTTAAAACGCAAATGTTTAGACTCTATAAACCAAATATCTATAAAAAAGAAGGTTGCCTCCCTTTGACCAAATACTCTCGTTGTTAGTGCGCTTCCCTACTAAGACAGCGGTCCTGTTTGACTCCCTACTGCCACTCGTACATTTGCACTGCTTTTAGGCCATTCTCAGAGGTACTGCAAGTCTGAGACGACCTGTGGTGACAGCGAGGCAAGCCCCGGGCATGTCACCTAGTTCCAAAAATCAGTTTAATATCGTAGTGACCGAATCGGTCACGTATCAGATATTAAGCTGATAAGAACAGATACTACACTTCACACACACACACACACACACACACACACACACACACACACACACACACACACACACACACACACACTCACACACAAACAAACGCACACAAAGAGGACGACAAAATAATTTTTTTTTTTTTTTTTTTTTTTTTAAAGTCCAGTAAGTTGGTCGCAAACTACTTTTTTCTAGAAGTTGCAATGTGACCTTTAAAAAAAAAAGGTCACCGAATTTATAGCACACCGTCCTGCGCGCTGTTGCATTCAGCGCGCTCTGAATTCCAATAGCGGTGCGCGCGCACTAAAACACACATGCATACGCATGTGAGAGGTGCGCTGGGTTGCCACTCGTACATTTGCACTGCTTTTAGGCCATTCTCAGAGGTACTGCAAGTCTGAGACGACCTGTGGTGACAGCGAGGCAAGCCCCGGGCATGTCACCTAGTTCCAAAAATCAGTTTAATATCGTAGTGACCGAATCGGTCACGTATCAGATATTAAGCTGATAAGAACAGATACTACACTTCACACACACACACACACACACACACACACACACACACACACACACACACACACACACACACACACACACACACACACACACACACACACACTCACACACAAACAAACGCACACAAAGAGGACGACAAAATAATTTTTTTTTTTTTTTTTTTTTTTTTAAGTCCAGTAAGTTGGTCGCAAACTACTTTTTTCTAGAAGTTGCAATGTGACCTTTAAAAAAAAAAAGGTCACCGAATTTATAGCACACCGTCCTGCGCGCTGTTGCATTCAGCGCGCTCTGAATTCCAATAGCGGTGCGCGCGCACTAAAACACACATGCATACGCATGTGAGAGGTGCGCTGGGTTGCCACTCGTACATTTGCACTGCTTTTAGGCCATTCTCAGAGGTACTGCAAGTCTGAGACGACCTGTGGTGACAGCGAGGCAAGCCCCGGGCATGTCACCTAGTTCCAAAAATCAGTTTAATATCGTAGTGACCGAATCGGTCACGTATCAGATATTAAGCTGATAAGAACAGATACTACACTTCACACACACACACACACACACACACACACACACACACACACACACACACACACACACACACACACACACACACACACACACTCACACACAAACAAACGCACACAAAGAGGACGACAAAATAATTTTTTTTTTTTTTTTTTTTTTTTTTTTAAGTCCAGTAAGTTGGTCGCAAACTACTTTTTTCTAGAAGTTGCAATGTGACCTTTAAAAAAAAAAAGGTCACCGAATTTATAGCACACCGTCCTGCGCGCTGTTGCATTCAGCGCGCTCTGAATTCCAATAGCGGTGCGCGCGCACTAAAACACACATGCATACGCATGTGAGAGGTGCGCTGGGTTGCCACTCGTACATTTGCACTGCTTTTAGGCCATTCTCAGAGGTACTGCAAGTCTGAGACGACCTGTGGTGACAGCGAGGCAAGCCCCGGGCATGTCACCTAGTTCCAAAAATCAGTTTAATATCGTAGTGACCGAATCGGTCACGTATCAGATATTAAGCTGATAAGAACAGATACTACACTTTGATCTTAGCCAAAAGGCCGAGAAGCGATAAACCAGAGGTTTGGAAGCGCACAAGGACAGCCAACTTGCCATGGTACGACAAGTGGGAACAGAAATTGTACACAGGAGTCCCGGAAACACACCTAACACACCTTCGTTTTCTTCGACATCCGCTCTTTTATTGTATATTCAGAATATTAAGGGAATTGGCGGAATAACCAATTCCCTCCTAGACAAAGTAGACGTCTTTTAATGGCCCCAAATTGACAGTGACAAATAAAAGTAGTAGAAATTTCAACTATAAGGCAATTTATGCAAGCCGGTTACCATTTATACAATCCGCTGCAAGCAGATGTGCAGCATTCTATAAATTCTGTCGATTTTCAAATAGTTTTACATAGCTTCTCATTGCAAACTTTTAGCAATCAAAGTATTTTAAACAAAAGAAAAGCTGCTTTAAAACGCAAATGTTTAGACTCTATAAACCAAATATCTATAAAAAAGAAGGTTGCCTCCCTTTGACCAAATACTCTCGTTGTTAGTGCGCTTCCCTACTAAGACAGCGGTCCTGTTTGACTCCCTACTGCCACTCGTACATTTGCACTGCTTTTAGGCCATTCTCAGAGGTACTGCAAGTCTGAGACGACCTGTGGTGACAGCGAGGCAAGCCCCGGGCATGTCACCTAGTTCCAAAAATCAGTTTAATATCGTAGTGACCGAATCGGTCACGTATCAGATATTAAGCTGATAAGAACAGATACTACACTTCACACACACACACACACACACACACACACACACACACACACACACACACACACACACACACACTCACACACAAACAAACGCACACAAAGAGGACGACAAAATAATTTTTTTTTTTTTTTTTTTTTTTTTAAAGTCCAGTAAGTTGGTCGCAAACTACTTTTTTCTAGAAGTTGCAATGTGACCTTTAAAAAAAAAAGGTCACCGAATTTATAGCACACCGTCCTGCGCGCTGTTGCATTCAGCGCGCTCTGAATTCCAATAGCGGTGCGCGCGCACTAAAACACACATGCATACGCATGTGAGAGGTGCGCTGGGTTGCCACTCGTACATTTGCACTGCTTTTAGGCCATTCTCAGAGGTACTGCAAGTCTGAGACGACCTGTGGTGACAGCGAGGCAAGCCCCGGGCATGTCACCTAGTTCCAAAAATCAGTTTAATATCGTAGTGACCGAATCGGTCACGTATCAGATATTAAGCTGATAAGAACAGATACTACACTTCACACACACACACACACACACACACACACACACACACACACACACACACACACACACACACACACACACACACACACACACACACACACACACTCACACACAAACAAACGCACACAAAGAGGACGACAAAATAATTTTTTTTTTTTTTTTTTTTTTTTTTAAGTCCAGTAAGTTGGTCGCAAACTACTTTTTTCTAGAAGTTGCAATGTGACCTTTAAAAAAAAAAAGGTCACCGAATTTATAGCACACCGTCCTGCGCGCTGTTGCATTCAGCGCGCTCTGAATTCCAATAGCGGTGCGCGCGCACTAAAACACACATGCATACGCATGTGAGAGGTGCGCTGGGTTGCCACTCGTACATTTGCACTGCTTTTAGGCCATTCTCAGAGGTACTGCAAGTCTGAGACGACCTGTGGTGACAGCGAGGCAAGCCCCGGGCATGTCACCTAGTTCCAAAAATCAGTTTAATATCGTAGTGACCGAATCGGTCACGTATCAGATATTAAGCTGATAAGAACAGATACTACACTTCACACACACACACACACACACACACACACACACACACACACACACACACACACACACACACACACACACACACACACACACACACTCACACACAAACAAACGCACACAAAGAGGACGACAAAATAATTTTTTTTTTTTTTTTTTTTTTTTTTTTAAGTCCAGTAAGTTGGTCGCAAACTACTTTTTTCTAGAAGTTGCAATGTGACCTTTAAAAAAAAAAAGGTCACCGAATTTATAGCACACCGTCCTGCGCGCTGTTGCATTCAGCGCGCTCTGAATTCCAATAGCGGTGCGCGCGCACTAAAACACACATGCATACGCATGTGAGAGGTGCGCTGGGTTGCCACTCGTACATTTGCACTGCTTTTAGGCCATTCTCAGAGGTACTGCAAGTCTGAGACGACCTGTGGTGACAGCGAGGCAAGCCCCGGGCATGTCACCTAGTTCCAAAAATCAGTTTAATATCGTAGTGACCGAATCGGTCACGTATCAGATATTAAGCTGATAAGAACAGATACTACACTTTGATCTTAGCCAAAAGGCCGAGAAGCGATAAACCAGAGGTTTGGAAGCGCACAAGGACAGCCAACTTGCCATGGTACGACAAGTGGGAACAGAAATTGTACACAGGAGTCCCGGAAACACACCTAACACACCTTCGTTTTCTTCGACATCCGCTCTTTTATTGTATATTCAGAATATTAAGGGAATTGGCGGAATAACCAATTCCCTCCTAGACAAAGTAGACGTCTTTTAATGGCCCCAAATTGACAGTGACAAATAAAAGTAGTAGAAATTTCAACTATAAGGCAATTTATGCAAGCCGGTTACCATTTATACAATCCGCTGCAAGCAGATGTGCAGCATTCTATAAATTCTGTCGATTTTCAAATAGTTTTACATAGCTTCTCATTGCAAACTTTTAGCAATCAAAGTATTTTAAACAAAAGAAAAGCTGCTTTAAAACGCAAATGTTTAGACTCTATAAACCAAATATCTATAAAAAAGAAGGTTGCCTCCCTTTGACCAAATACTCTCGTTGTTAGTGCGCTTCCCTACTAAGACAGCGGTCCTGTTTGACTCCCTACTGCCACTCGTACATTTGCACTGCTTTTAGGCCATTCTCAGAGGTACTGCAAGTCTGAGACGACCTGTGGTGACAGCGAGGCAAGCCCCGGGCATGTCACCTAGTTCCAAAAATCAGTTTAATATCGTAGTGACCGAATCGGTCACGTATCAGATATTAAGCTGATAAGAACAGATACTACACTTCACACACACACACACACACACACACACACACACACACACACACACACACACACACACACACACTCACACACAAACAAACGCACACAAAGAGGACGACAAAATAATTTTTTTTTTTTTTTTTTTTTTTTTAAAGTCCAGTAAGTTGGTCGCAAACTACTTTTTTCTAGAAGTTGCAATGTGACCTTTAAAAAAAAAAGGTCACCGAATTTATAGCACACCGTCCTGCGCGCTGTTGCATTCAGCGCGCTCTGAATTCCAATAGCGGTGCGCGCGCACTAAAACACACATGCATACGCATGTGAGAGGTGCGCTGGGTTGCCACTCGTACATTTGCACTGCTTTTAGGCCATTCTCAGAGGTACTGCAAGTCTGAGACGACCTGTGGTGACAGCGAGGCAAGCCCCGGGCATGTCACCTAGTTCCAAAAATCAGTTTAATATCGTAGTGACCGAATCGGTCACGTATCAGATATTAAGCTGATAAGAACAGATACTACACTTCACACACACACACACACACACACACACACACACACACACACACACACACACACACACACACACACACACACACACACACACACACACACTCACACACAAACAAACGCACACAAAGAGGACGACAAAATAATTTTTTTTTTTTTTTTTTTTTTTTTTTAAGTCCAGTAAGTTGGTCGCAAACTACTTTTTTCTAGAAGTTGCAATGTGACCTTTAAAAAAAAAAAGGTCACCGAATTTATAGCACACCGTCCTGCGCGCTGTTGCATTCAGCGCGCTCTGAATTCCAATAGCGGTGCGCGCACACTAAAACACACATGCATACGCATGTGAGAGGTGCGCTGGGTTGCCACTCGTACATTTGCACTGCTTTTAGGCCATTCTCAGAGGTACTGCAAGTCTGAGACGACCTGTGGTGACAGCGAGGCAAGCCCCGGGCATGTCACCTAGTTCCAAAAATCAGTTTAATATCGTAGTGACCGAATCGGTCACGTATCAGATATTAAGCTGATAAGAACAGATACTACACTTCACACACACACACACACACACACACACACACACACACACACACACACACACACACACACACACACACACACACACACACACACACTCACACACAAACAAACGCACACAAAGAGGACGACAAAATAATTTTTTTTTTTTTTTTTTTTTTTTTTTTAAGTCCAGTAAGTTGGTCGCAAACTACTTTTTTCTAGAAGTTGCAATGTGACCTTTAAAAAAAAAAAGGTCACCGAATTTATAGCACACCGTCCTGCGCGCTGTTGCATTCAGCGCGCTCTGAATTCCAATAGCGGTGCGCGCGCACTAAAACACACATGCATACGCATGTGAGAGGTGCGCTGGGTTGCCACTCGTACATTTGCACTGCTTTTAGGCCATTCTCAGAGGTACTGCAAGTCTGAGACGACCTGTGGTGACAGCGAGGCAAGCCCCGGGCATGTCACCTAGTTCCAAAAATCAGTTTAATATCGTAGTGACCGAATCGGTCACGTATCAGATATTAAGCTGATAAGAACAGATACTACACTTCACACACACACACACACACACACACACACACACACACACACACACACACACACACACACACACACTCACACACAAACAAACGCACACAAAGAGGACGACAAAATAATTTTTTTTTTTTTTTTTTTTTTTTTTTTTAAGTCCAGTAAGTTGGTCGCAAACTACTTTTTTCTAGAAGTTGCAATGTGACCTTTAAAAAAAAAAAGGTCACCGAATTTATAGCACACCGTCCTGCGCGCTGTTGCATTCAGCGCGCTCTGAATTCCAATAGCGGTGCGCGCGCACTAAAACACACATGCATACGCATGTGAGAGGTGCGCTGGGTTGCCACTCGTACATTTGCACTGCTTTTAGGCCATTCTCAGAGGTACTGCAAGTCTGAGACGACCTGTGGTGACAGCGAGGCAAGCCCCGGGCATGTCACCTAGTTCCAAAAATCAGTTTAATATCGTAGTGACCGAATCGGTCACGTATCAGATATTAAGCTGATAAGAACAGATACTACACTTTGATCTTAGCCAAAAGGCCGAGAAGCGATAAACCAGAGGTTTGGAAGCGCACAAGGACAGCCAACTTGCCATGGTACGACAAGTGGGAACAGAAATTGTACACAGGAGTCCCGGAAACACACCTAACACACCTTCGTTTTCTTCGACATCCGCTCTTTTATTGTATATTCAGAATATTAAGGGAATTGGCGGAATAACCAATTCCCTCCTAGACAAAGTAGACGTCTTTTAATGGCCCCAAATTGACAGTGACAAATAAAAGTAGTAGAAATTTCAACTATAAGGCAATTTATGCAAGCCGGTTACCATTTATACAATCCGCTGCAAGCAGATGTGCAGCATTCTATAAATTCTGTCGATTTTCAAATAGTTTTACATAGCTTCTCATTGCAAACTTTTAGCAATCAAAGTATTTTAAACAAAAGAAAAGCTGCTTTAAAACGCAAATGTTTAGACTCTATAAACCAAATATCTATAAAAAAGAAGGTTGCCTCCCTTTGACCAAATACTCTCGTTGTTAGTGCGCTTCCCTACTAAGACAGCGGTCCTGTTTGACTCCCTACTGCCACTCGTACATTTGCACTGCTTTTAGGCCATTCTCAGAGGTACTGCAAGTCTGAGACGACCTGTGGTGACAGCGAGGCAAGCCCCGGGCATGTCACCTAGTTCCAAAAATCAGTTTAATATCGTAGTGACCGAATCGGTCACGTATCAGATATTAAGCTGATAAGAACAGATACTACACTTCACACACACACACACACACACACACACACACACACACACACACACACACACACACACACACACACTCACACACAAACAAACGCACACAAAGAGGACGACAAAATAATTTTTTTTTTTTTTTTTTTTTTTTTTTTAAGTCCAGTAAGTTGGTCGCAAACTACTTTTTTCTAGAAGTTGCAATGTGACCTTTAAAAAAAAAAAGGTCACCGAATTTATAGCACACCGTCCTGCGCGCTGTTGCATTCAGCGCGCTCTGAATTCCAATAGCGGTGCGCGCGCACTAAAACACACATGCATACGCATGTGAGAGGTGCGCTGGGTTGCCACTCGTACATTTGCACTGCTTTTAGGCCATTCTCAGAGGTACTGCAAGTCTGAGACGACCTGTGGTGACAGCGAGGCAAGCCCCGGGCATGTCACCTAGTTCCAAAAATCAGTTTAATATCGTAGTGACCGAATCGGTCACGTATCAGATATTAAGCTGATAAGAACAGATACTACACTTTGATCTTAGCCAAAAGGCCGAGAAGCGATAAACCAGAGGTTTGGAAGCGCACAAGGACAGCCAACTTGCCATGGTACGACAAGTGGGAACAGAAATTGTACACAGGAGTCCCGGAAACACACCTAACACACCTTCGTTTTCTTCGACATCCGCTCTTTTATTGTATATTCAGAATATTAAGGGAATTGGCGGAATAACCAATTCCCTCCTAGACAAAGTAGACGTCTTTTAATGGCCCCAAATTGACAGTGACAAATAAAAGTAGTAGAAATTTCAACTATAAGGCAATTTATGCAAGCCGGTTACCATTTATACAATCCGCTGCAAGCAGATGTGCAGCATTCTATAAATTCTGTCGATTTTCAAATAGTTTTACATAGCTTCTCATTGCAAACTTTTAGCAATCAAAGTATTTTAAACAAAAGAAAAGCTGCTTTAAAACGCAAATGTTTAGACTCTATAAACCAAATATCTATAAAAAAGAAGGTTGCCTCCCTTTGACCAAATACTCTCGTTGTTAGTGCGCTTCCCTACTAAGACAGCGGTCCTGTTTGACTCCCTACTGCCACTCGTACATTTGCACTGCTTTTAGGCCATTCTCAGAGGTACTGCAAGTCTGAGACGACCTGTGGTGACAGCGAGGCAAGCCCCGGGCATGTCACCTAGTTCCAAAAATCAGTTTAATATCGTAGTGACCGAATCGGTCACGTATCAGATATTAAGCTGATAAGAACAGATACTACACTTTGATCTTAGCCAAAAGGCCGAGAAGCGATAAACCAGAGGTTTGGAAGCGCACAAGGACAGCCAACTTGCCATGGTACGACAAGTGGGAACAGAAATTGTACACAGGAGTCCCGGAAACACACCTAACACACCTTCGTTTTCTTCGACATCCGCTCTTTTATTGTATATTCAGAATATTAAGGGAATTGGCGGAATAACCAATTCCCTCCTAGACAAAGTAGACGTCTTTTAATGGCCCCAAATTGACAGTGACAAATAAAAGTAGTAGAAATTTCAACTATAAGGCAATTTATGCAAGCCGGTTACCATTTATACAATCCGCTGCAAGCAGATGTGCAGCATTCTATAAATTCTGTCGATTTTCAAATAGTTTTACATAGCTTCTCATTGCAAACTTTTAGCAATCAAAGTATTTTAAACAAAAGAAAAGCTGCTTTAAAACGCAAATGTTTAGACTCTATAAACCAAATATCTATAAAAAAGAAGGTTGCCTCCCTTTGACCAAATACTCTCGTTGTTAGTGCGCTTCCCTACTAAGACAGCGGTCCTGTTTGACTCCCTACTGCCACTCGTACATTTGCACTGCTTTTAGGCCATTCTCAGAGGTACTGCAAGTCTGAGACGACCTGTGGTGACAGCGAGGCAAGCCCCGGGCATGTCACCTAGTTCCAAAAATCAGTTTAATATCGTAGTGACCGAATCGGTCACGTATCAGATATTAAGCTGATAAGAACAGATACTACACTTCACACACACACACACACACACACACACACACACACACACACACACACACACACACACACACACACACTCACACACAAACAAACGCACACAAAGAGGACGACAAAATAATTTTTTTTTTTTTTTTTTTTTTTTTAAAGTCCAGTAAGTTGGTCGCAAACTACTTTTTTCTAGAAGTTGCAATGTGACCTTTAAAAAAAAAAGGTCACCGAATTTATAGCACACCGTCCTGCGCGCTGTTGCATTCAGCGCGCTCTGAATTCCAATAGCGGTGCGCGCGCACTAAAACACACATGCATACGCATGTGAGAGGTGCGCTGGGTTGCCACTCGTACATTTGCACTGCTTTTAGGCCATTCTCAGAGGTACTGCAAGTCTGAGACGACCTGTGGTGACAGCGAGGCAAGCCCCGGGCATGTCACCTAGTTCCAAAAATCAGTTTAATATCGTAGTGACCGAATCGGTCACGTATCAGATATTAAGCTGATAAGAACAGATACTACACTTTGATCTTAGCCAAAAGGCCGAGAAGCGATAAACCAGAGGTTTGGAAGCGCACAAGGACAGCCAACTTGCCATGGTACGACAAGTGGGAACAGAAATTGTACACAGGAGTCCCGGAAACACACCTAACACACCTTCGTTTTCTTCGACATCCGCTCTTTTATTGTATATTCAGAATATTAAGGGAATTGGCGGAATAACCAATTCCCTCCTAGACAAAGTAGACGTCTTTTAATGGCCCCAAATTGACAGTGACAAATAAAAGTAGTAGAAATTTCAACTATAAGGCAATTTATGCAAGCCGGTTACCATTTATACAATCCGCTGCAAGCAGATGTGCAGCATTCTATAAATTCTGTCGATTTTCAAATAGTTTTACATAGCTTCTCATTGCAAACTTTTAGCAATCAAAGTATTTTAAACAAAAGAAAAGCTGCTTTAAAACGCAAATGTTTAGACTCTATAAACCAAATATCTATAAAAAAGAAGGTTGCCTCCCTTTGACCAAATACTCTCGTTGTTAGTGCGCTTCCCTACTAAGACAGCGGTCCTGTTTGACTCCCTACTGCCACTCGTACATTTGCACTGCTTTTAGGCCATTCTCAGAGGTACTGCAAGTCTGAGACGACCTGTGGTGACAGCGAGGCAAGCCCCGGGCATGTCACCTAGTTCCAAAAATCAGTTTAATATCGTAGTGACCGAATCGGTCACGTATCAGATATTAAGCTGATAAGAACAGATACTACACTTTGATCTTAGCCAAAAGGCCGAGAAGCGATAAACCAGAGGTTTGGAAGCGCACAAGGACAGCCAACTTGCCATGGTACGACAAGTGGGAACAGAAATTGTACACAGGAGTCCCGGAAACACACCTAACACACCTTCGTTTTCTTCGACATCCGCTCTTTTATTGTATATTCAGAATATTAAGGGAATTGGCGGAATAACCAATTCCCTCCTAGACAAAGTAGACGTCTTTTAATGGCCCCAAATTGACAGTGACAAATAAAAGTAGTAGAAATTTCAACTATAAGGCAATTTATGCAAGCCGGTTACCATTTATACAATCCGCTGCAAGCAGATGTGCAGCATTCTATAAATTCTGTCGATTTTCAAATAGTTTTACATAGCTTCTCATTGCAAACTTTTAGCAATCAAAGTATTTTAAACAAAAGAAAAGCTGCTTTAAAACGCAAATGTTTAGACTCTATAAACCAAATATCTATAAAAAAGAAGGTTGCCTCCCTTTGACCAAATACTCTCGTTGTTAGTGCGCTTCCCTACTAAGACAGCGGTCCTGTTTGACTCCCTACTGCCACTCGTACATTTGCACTGCTTTTAGGCCATTCTCAGAGGTACTGCAAGTCTGAGACGACCTGTGGTGACAGCGAGGCAAGCCCCGGGCATGTCACCTAGTTCCAAAAATCAGTTTAATATCGTAGTGACCGAATCGGTCACGTATCAGATATTAAGCTGATAAGAACAGATACTACACTTCACACACACACACACACACACACACACACACACACACACACACACACACACACACACACACACACACTCACACACAAACAAACGCACACAAAGAGGACGACAAAATAATTTTTTTTTTTTTTTTTTTTTTTTTAAAGTCCAGTAAGTTGGTCGCAAACTACTTTTTTCTAGAAGTTGCAATGTGACCTTTAAAAAAAAAAGGTCACCGAATTTATAGCACACCGTCCTGCGCGCTGTTGCATTCAGCGCGCTCTGAATTCCAATAGCGGTGCGCGCGCACTAAAACACACATGCATACGCATGTGAGAGGTGCGCTGGGTTGCCACTCGTACATTTGCACTGCTTTTAGGCCATTCTCAGAGGTACTGCAAGTCTGAGACGACCTGTGGTGACAGCGAGGCAAGCCCCGGGCATGTCACCTAGTTCCAAAAATCAGTTTAATATCGTAGTGACCGAATCGGTCACGTATCAGATATTAAGCTGATAAGAACAGATACTACACTTCACACACACACACACACACACACACACACACACACACACACACACACACACACACACACACACACACACACACACACACACACACACACACTCACACACAAACAAACGCACACAAAGAGGACGACAAAATAATTTTTTTTTTTTTTTTTTTTTTTTTTTTAAGTCCAGTAAGTTGGTCGCAAACTACTTTTTTCTAGAAGTTGCAATGTGACCTTTAAAAAAAAAAAGGTCACCGAATTTATAGCACACCGTCCTGCGCGCTGTTGCATTCAGCGCGCTCTGAATTCCAATAGCGGTGCGCGCGCACTAAAACACACATGCATACGCATGTGAGAGGTGCGCTGGGTTGCCACTCGTACATTTGCACTGCTTTTAGGCCATTCTCAGAGGTACTGCAAGTCTGAGACGACCTGTGGTGACAGCGAGGCAAGCCCCGGGCATGTCACCTAGTTCCAAAAATCAGTTTAATATCGTAGTGACCGAATCGGTCACGTATCAGATATTAAGCTGATAAGAACAGATACTACACTTCACACACACACACACACACACACACACACACACACACACACACACACACACACACACACACACACACACACACACACACACACACACACTCACACACAAACAAACGCACACAAAGAGGACGACAAAATAATTTTTTTTTTTTTTTTTTTTTTTTTTAAGTCCAGTAAGTTGGTCGCAAACTACTTTTTTCTAGAAGTTGCAATGTGACCTTTAAAAAAAAAAAGGTCACCGAATTTATAGCACACCGTCCTGCGCGCTGTTGCATTCAGCGCGCTCTGAATTCCAATAGCGGTGCGCGCGCACTAAAACACACATGCATACGCATGTGAGAGGTGCGCTGGGTTGCCACTCGTACATTTGCACTGCTTTTAGGCCATTCTCAGAGGTACTGCAAGTCTGAGACGACCTGTGGTGACAGCGAGGCAAGCCCCGGGCATGTCACCTAGTTCCAAAAATCAGTTTAATATCGTAGTGACCGAATCGGTCACGTATCAGATATTAAGCTGATAAGAACAGATACTACACTTTGATCTTAGCCAAAAGGCCGAGAAGCGATAAACCAGAGGTTTGGAAGCGCACAAGGACAGCCAACTTGCCATGGTACGACAAGTGGGAACAGAAATTGTACACAGGAGTCCCGGAAACACACCTAACACACCTTCGTTTTCTTCGACATCCGCTCTTTTATTGTATATTCAGAATATTAAGGGAATTGGCGGAATAACCAATTCCCTCCTAGACAAAGTAGACGTCTTTTAATGGCCCCAAATTGACAGTGACAAATAAAAGTAGTAGAAATTTCAACTATAAGGCAATTTATGCAAGCCGGTTACCATTTATACAATCCGCTGCAAGCAGATGTGCAGCATTCTATAAATTCTGTCGATTTTCAAATAGTTTTACATAGCTTCTCATTGCAAACTTTTAGCAATCAAAGTATTTTAAACAAAAGAAAAGCTGCTTTAAAACGCAAATGTTTAGACTCTATAAACCAAATATCTATAAAAAAGAAGGTTGCCTCCCTTTGACCAAATACTCTCGTTGTTAGTGCGCTTCCCTACTAAGACAGCGGTCCTGTTTGACTCCCTACTGCCACTCGTACATTTGCACTGCTTTTAGGCCATTCTCAGAGGTACTGCAAGTCTGAGACGACCTGTGGTGACAGCGAGGCAAGCCCCGGGCATGTCACCTTGTTCCAAAAATCAGTTTAATATCGTAGTGACCGAATCGGTCACGTATCAGATATTAAGCTGATAAGAACAGATACTACACTTCACACACACACACACACACACACACACACACACACACACACACACACACACACACTCACACACAAACAAACGCACACAAAGAGGACGACAAAATAATTTTTTTTTTTTTTTTTTTTTTTTTTTTAAGTCCAGTAAGTTGGTCGCAAACTACTTTTTTCTAGAAGTTGCAATGTGACCTTTAAAAAAAAAAAGGTCACCGAATTTATAGCACACCGTCCTGCGCGCTGTTGCATTCAGCGCGCTCTGAATTCCAATAGCGGTGCGCGCGCACTAAAACACACATGCATACGCATGTGAGAGGTGCGCTGGGTTGCCACTCGTACATTTGCACTGCTTTTAGGCCATTCTCAGAGGTACTGCAAGTCTGAGACGACCTGTGGTGACAGCGAGGCAAGCCCCGGGCATGTCACCTAGTTCCAAAAATCAGTTTAATATCGTAGTGACCGAATCGGTCACGTATCAGATATTAAGCTGATAAGAACAGATACTACACTTCACACACACACACACACACACACACACACACACACACACACACACACACACACACACACACACACACACACACACACACACACACACTCACACACAAACAAACGCACACAAAGAGGACGACAAAATAATTTTTTTTTTTTTTTTTTTTTTTTTTTTAAGTCCAGTAAGTTGGTCGCAAACTACTTTTTTCTAGAAGTTGCAATGTGACCTTTAAAAAAAAAAAGGTCACCGAATTTATAGCACACCGTCCTGCGCGCTGTTGCATTCAGCGCGCTCTGAATTCCAATAGCGGTGCGCGCGCACTAAAACACACATGCATACGCATGTGAGAGGTGCGCTGGGTTGCCACTCGTACATTTGCACTGCTTTTAGGCCATTCTCAGAGGTACTGCAAGTCTGAGACGACCTGTGGTGACAGCGAGGCAAGCCCCGGGCATGTCACCTAGTTCCAAAAATCAGTTTAATATCGTAGTGACCGAATCGGTCACGTATCAGATATTAAGCTGATAAGAACAGATACTACACTTTGATCTTAGCCAAAAGGCCGAGAAGCGATAAACCAGAGGTTTGGAAGCGCACAAGGACAGCCAACTTGCCATGGTACGACAAGTGGGAACAGAAATTGTACACAGGAGTCCCGGAAACACACCTAACACACCTTCGTTTTCTTCGACATCCGCTCTTTTATTGTATATTCAGAATATTAAGGGAATTGGCGGAATAACCAATTCCCTCCTAGACAAAGTAGACGTCTTTTAATGGCCCCAAATTGACAGTGACAAATAAAAGTAGTAGAAATTTCAACTATAAGGCAATTTATGCAAGCCGGTTACCATTTATACAATCCGCTGCAAGCAGATGTGCAGCATTCTATAAATTCTGTCGATTTTCAAATAGTTTTACATAGCTTCTCATTGCAAACTTTTAGCAATCAAAGTATTTTAAACAAAAGAAAAGCTGCTTTAAAACGCAAATGTTTAGACTCTATAAACCAAATATCTATAAAAAAGAAGGTTGCCTCCCTTTGACCAAATACTCTCGTTGTTAGTGCGCTTCCCTACTAAGACAGCGGTCCTGTTTGACTCCCTACTGCCACTCGTACATTTGCACTGCTTTTAGGCCATTCTCAGAGGTACTGCAAGTCTGAGACGACCTGTGGTGACAGCGAGGCAAGCCCCGGGCATGTCACCTAGTTCCAAAAATCAGTTTAATATCGTAGTGACCGAATCGGTCACGTATCAGATATTAAGCTGATAAGAACAGATACTACACTTCACACACACACACACACACACACACACACACACACACACACACACACACACACACACACACACTCACACACAAACAAACGCACACAAAGAGGACGACAAAATAATTTTTTTTTTTTTTTTTTTTTTTTTTTTTAAGTCCAGTAAGTTGGTCGCAAACTACTTTTTTCTAGAAGTTGCAATGTGACCTTTAAAAAAAAAAAGGTCACCGAATTTATAGCACACCGTCCTGCGCGCTGTTGCATTCAGCGCGCTCTGAATTCCAATAGCGGTGCGCGCGCACTAAAACACACATGCATACGCATGTGAGAGGTGCGCTGGGTTGCCACTCGTACATTTGCACTGCTTTTAGGCCATTCTCAGAGGTACTGCAAGTCTGAGACGACCTGTGGTGACAGCGAGGCAAGCCCCGGGCATGTCACCTAGTTCCAAAAATCAGTTTAATATCGTAGTGACCGAATCGGTCACGTATCAGATATTAAGCTGATAAGAACAGATACTACACTTTGATCTTAGCCAAAAGGCCGAGAAGCGATAAACCAGAGGTTTGGAAGCGCACAAGGACAGCCAACTTGCCATGGTACGACAAGTGGGAACAGAAATTGTACACAGGAGTCCCGGAAACACACCTAACACACCTTCGTTTTCTTCGACATCCGCTCTTTTATTGTATATTCAGAATATTAAGGGAATTGGCGGAATAACCAATTCCCTCCTAGACAAAGTAGACGTCTTTTAATGGCCCCAAATTGACAGTGACAAATAAAAGTAGTAGAAATTTCAACTATAAGGCAATTTATGCAAGCCGGTTACCATTTATACAATCCGCTGCAAGCAGATGTGCAGCATTCTATAAATTCTGTCGATTTTCAAATAGTTTTACATAGCTTCTCATTGCAAACTTTTAGCAATCAAAGTATTTTAAACAAAAGAAAAGCTGCTTTAAAACGCAAATGTTTAGACTCTATAAACCAAATATCTATAAAAAAGAAGGTTGCCTCCCTTTGACCAAATACTCTCGTTGTTAGTGCGCTTCCCTACTAAGACAGCGGTCCTGTTTGACTCCCTACTGCCACTCGTACATTTGCACTGCTTTTAGGCCATTCTCAGAGGTACTGCAAGTCTGAGACGACCTGTGGTGACAGCGAGGCAAGCCCCGGGCATGTCACCTAGTTCCAAAAATCAGTTTAATATCGTAGTGACCGAATCGGTCACGTATCAGATATTAAGCTGATAAGAACAGATACTACACTTCACACACACACACACACACACACACACACACACACACACACACACACACACACACACTCACACACAAACAAACGCACACAAAGAGGACGACAAAATAATTTTTTTTTTTTTTTTTTTTTTTTTTTTAAGTCCAGTAAGTTGGTCGCAAACTACTTTTTTCTAGAAGTTGCAATGTGACCTTTAAAAAAAAAAAGGTCACCGAATTTATAGCACACCGTCCTGCGCGCTGTTGCATTCAGCGCGCTCTGAATTCCAATAGCGGTGCGCGCGCACTAAAACACACATGCATACGCATGTGAGAGGTGCGCTGGGTTGCCACTCGTACATTTGCACTGCTTTTAGGCCATTCTCAGAGGTACTGCAAGTCTGAGACGACCTGTGGTGACAGCGAGGCAAGCCCCGGGCATGTCACCTAGTTCCAAAAATCAGTTTAATATCGTAGTGACCGAATCGGTCACGTATCAGATATTAAGCTGATAAGAACAGATACTACACTTCACACACACACACACACACACACACACACACACACACACACACACACACACACACACACACACACACACACACACACACACACACACACACTCACACACAAACAAACGCACACAAAGAGGACGACAAAATAATTTTTTTTTTTTTTTTTTTTTTTTTTTTAAGTCCAGTAAGTTGGTCGCAAACTACTTTTTTCTAGAAGTTGCAATGTGACCTTTAAAAAAAAAAAGGTCACCGAATTTATAGCACACCGTCCTGCGCGCTGTTGCATTCAGCGCGCTCTGAATTCCAATAGCGGTGCGCGCGCACTAAAACACACATGCATACGCATGTGAGAGGTGCGCTGGGTTGCCACTCGTACATTTGCACTGCTTTTAGGCCATTCTCAGAGGTACTGCAAGTCTGAGACGACCTGTGGTGACAGCGAGGCAAGCCCCGGGCATGTCACCTAGTTCCAAAAATCAGTTTAATATCGTAGTGACCGAATCGGTCACGTATCAGATATTAAGCTGATAAGAACAGATACTACACTTTGATCTTAGCCAAAAGGCCGAGAAGCGATAAACCAGAGGTTTGGAAGCGCACAAGGACAGCCAACTTGCCATGGTACGACAAGTGGGAACAGAAATTGTACACAGGAGTCCCGGAAACACACCTAACACACCTTCGTTTTCTTCGACATCCGCTCTTTTATTGTATATTCAGAATATTAAGGGAATTGGCGGAATAACCAATTCCCTCCTAGACAAAGTAGACGTCTTTTAATGGCCCCAAATTGACAGTGACAAATAAAAGTAGTAGAAATTTCAACTATAAGGCAATTTATGCAAGCCGGTTACCATTTATACAATCCGCTGCAAGCAGATGTGCAGCATTCTATAAATTCTGTCGATTTTCAAATAGTTTTACATAGCTTCTCATTGCAAACTTTTAGCAATCAAAGTATTTTAAACAAAAGAAAAGCTGCTTTAAAACGCAAATGTTTAGACTCTATAAACCAAATATCTATAAAAAAGAAGGTTGCCTCCCTTTGACCAAATACTCTCGTTGTTAGTGCGCTTCCCTACTAAGACAGCGGTCCTGTTTGACTCCCTACTGCCACTCGTACATTTGCACTGCTTTTAGGCCATTCTCAGAGGTACTGCAAGTCTGAGACGACCTGTGGTGACAGCGAGGCAAGCCCCGGGCATGTCACCTAGTTCCAAAAATCAGTTTAATATCGTAGTGACCGAATCGGTCACGTATCAGATATTAAGCTGATAAGAACAGATACTACACTTCACACACACACACACACACACACACACACACACACACACACACACACACACACACACACACACTCACACACAAACAAACGCACACAAAGAGGACGACAAAATAATTTTTTTTTTTTTTTTTTTTTTTTTTTTTAAGTCCAGTAAGTTGGTCGCAAACTACTTTTTTCTAGAAGTTGCAATGTGACCTTTAAAAAAAAAAAGGTCACCGAATTTATAGCACACCGTCCTGCGCGCTGTTGCATTCAGCGCGCTCTGAATTCCAATAGCGGTGCGCGCGCACTAAAACACACATGCATACGCATGTGAGAGGTGCGCTGGGTTGCCACTCGTACATTTGCACTGCTTTTAGGCCATTCTCAGAGGTACTGCAAGTCTGAGACGACCTGTGGTGACAGCGAGGCAAGCCCCGGGCATGTCACCTAGTTCCAAAAATCAGTTTAATATCGTAGTGACCGAATCGGTCACGTATCAGATATTAAGCTGATAAGAACAGATACTACACTTTGATCTTAGCCAAAAGGCCGAGAAGCGATAAACCAGAGGTTTGGAAGCGCACAAGGACAGCCAACTTGCCATGGTACGACAAGTGGGAACAGAAATTGTACACAGGAGTCCCGGAAACACACCTAACACACCTTCGTTTTCTTCGACATCCGCTCTTTTATTGTATATTCAGAATATTAAGGGAATTGGCGGAATAACCAATTCCCTCCTAGACAAAGTAGACGTCTTTTAATGGCCCCAAATTGACAGTGACAAATAAAAGTAGTAGAAATTTCAACTATAAGGCAATTTATGCAAGCCGGTTACCATTTATACAATCCGCTGCAAGCAGATGTGCAGCATTCTATAAATTCTGTCGATTTTCAAATAGTTTTACATAGCTTCTCATTGCAAACTTTTAGCAATCAAAGTATTTTAAACAAAAGAAAAGCTGCTTTAAAACGCAAATGTTTAGACTCTATAAACCAAATATCTATAAAAAAGAAGGTTGCCTCCCTTTGACCAAATACTCTCGTTGTTAGTGCGCTTCCCTACTAAGACAGCGGTCCTGTTTGACTCCCTACTGCCACTCGTACATTTGCACTGCTTTTAGGCCATTCTCAGAGGTACTGCAAGTCTGAGACGACCTGTGGTGACAGCGAGGCAAGCCCCGGGCATGTCACCTAGTTCCAAAAATCAGTTTAATATCGTAGTGACCGAATCGGTCACGTATCAGATATTAAGCTGATAAGAACAGATACTACACTTCACACACACACACACACACACACACACACACACACACACACACACACACACACACACACACACACTCACACACAAACAAACGCACACAAAGAGGACGACAAAATAATTTTTTTTTTTTTTTTTTTTTTTTTTTTAAGTCCAGTAAGTTGGTCGCAAACTACTTTTTTCTAGAAGTTGCAATGTGACCTTTAAAAAAAAAAAGGTCACCGAATTTATAGCACACCGTCCTGCGCGCTGTTGCATTCAGCGCGCTCTGAATTCCAATAGCGGTGCGCGCGCACTAAAACACACATGCATACGCATGTGAGAGGTGCGCTGGGTTGCCACTCGTACATTTGCACTGCTTTTAGGCCATTCTCAGAGGTACTGCAAGTCTGAGACGACCTGTGGTGACAGCGAGGCAAGCCCCGGGCATGTCACCTAGTTCCAAAAATCAGTTTAATATCGTAGTGACCGAATCGGTCACGTATCAGATATTAAGCTGATAAGAACAGATACTACACTTTGATCTTAGCCAAAAGGCCGAGAAGCGATAAACCAGAGGTTTGGAAGCGCACAAGGACAGCCAACTTGCCATGGTACGACAAGTGGGAACAGAAATTGTACACAGGAGTCCCGGAAACACACCTAACACACCTTCGTTTTCTTCGACATCCGCTCTTTTATTGTATATTCAGAATATTAAGGGAATTGGCGGAATAACCAATTCCCTCCTAGACAAAGTAGACGTCTTTTAATGGCCCCAAATTGACAGTGACAAATAAAAGTAGTAGAAATTTCAACTATAAGGCAATTTATGCAAGCCGGTTACCATTTATACAATCCGCTGCAAGCAGATGTGCAGCATTCTATAAATTCTGTCGATTTTCAAATAGTTTTACATAGCTTCTCATTGCAAACTTTTAGCAATCAAAGTATTTTAAACAAAAGAAAAGCTGCTTTAAAACGCAAATGTTTAGACTCTATAAACCAAATATCTATAAAAAAGAAGGTTGCCTCCCTTTGACCAAATACTCTCGTTGTTAGTGCGCTTCCCTACTAAGACAGCGGTCCTGTTTGACTCCCTACTGCCACTCGTACATTTGCACTGCTTTTAGGCCATTCTCAGAGGTACTGCAAGTCTGAGACGACCTGTGGTGACAGCGAGGCAAGCCCCGGGCATGTCACCTAGTTCCAAAAATCAGTTTAATATCGTAGTGACCGAATCGGTCACGTATCAGATATTAAGCTGATAAGAACAGATACTACACTTCACACACACACACACACACACACACACACACACACACACACACACACACACACACACACTCACACACAAACAAACGCACACAAAGAGGACGACAAAATAATTTTTTTTTTTTTTTTTTTTTTTTTTTAAGTCCAGTAAGTTGGTCGCAAACTACTTTTTTCTAGAAGTTGCAATGTGACCTTTAAAAAAAAAAAGGTCACCGAATTTATAGCACACCGTCCTGCGCGCTGTTGCATTCAGCGCGCTCTGAATTCCAATAGCGGTGCGCGCGCACTAAAACACACATGCATACGCATGTGAGAGGTGCGCTGGGTTGCCACTCGTACATTTGCACTGCTTTTAGGTCATTCTCAGAGGTACTGCAAGTCTGAGACGACCTGTGGTGACAGCGAGGCAAGCCCCGGGCATGTCACCTAGTTCCAAAAATCAGTTTAATATCGTAGTGACCGAATCGGTCACGTATCAGATATTAAGCTGATAAGAACAGACACTACACTTTGATCTTAGCCAAAAGGCCGAGAAGCGATAAACCAGAGGTTTGGAAGCGCACAAGGACAGCCAACTTGCCATGGTACGACAAGTGGGAACAGAAATTGTACACAGGAGTCCCGGAAACACACCTAACACACCTTCGTTTTCTTCGACATCCGCTCTTTTATTGTATATTCAGAATATTAAGGGAATTGGCGGAATAACCAATTCCCTCCTAGACAAAGTAGACGTCTTTTAATGGCCCCAAATTGACAGTGACAAATAAAAGTAGTAGAAATTTCAACTATAAGGCAATTTATGCAAGCCGGTTACCATTTATACAATCCGCTGCAAGCAGATGTGCAGCATTCTATAAATTCTGTCGATTTTCAAATAGTTTTACATAGCTTCTCATTGCAAACTTTTAGCAATCAAAGTATTTTAAACAAAAGAAAAGCTGCTTTAAAACGCAAATGTTTAGACTCTATAAACCAAATATCTATAAAAAAGAAGGTTGCCTCCCTTTGACCAAATACTCTCGTTGTTAGTGCGCTTCCCTACTAAGACAGCGGTCCTGTTTGACTCCCTACTGCCACTCGTACATTTGCACTGCTTTTAGGCCATTCTCAGAGGTACTGCAAGTCTGAGACGACCTGTGGTGACAGCGAGGCAAGCCCCGGGCATGTCACCTAGTTCCAAAAATCAGTTTAATATCGTAGTGACCGAATCGGTCACGTATCAGATATTAAGCTGATAAGAACAGATACTACACTTCACACACACACACACACACACACACACACACACACACACACACACACACACACACACACACACTCACACACAAACAAACGCACACAAAGAGGACGACAAAATAATTTTTTTTTTTTTTTTTTTTTTTTTTTTTAAGTCCAGTAAGTTGGTCGCAAACTACTTTTTTCTAGAAGTTGCAATGTGACCTT